>APFE031328869.1:37808-112786 GCA_000404065.3 Pinus taeda
ACATGTGAATTGTCAACCGAACAGTAAAGTTTACAAATCACAATTGTTGACAGAATGTAATCCAATTCAAAATGTGATGCAAGCCCTGGAAGTGTTTTACAAAATCAGAATTCTATACAGGGTATGATCTCTAGAACTAAATCCTGATCACAACATAAATTCTGAGCTCAGTTAAGATCAGTGAAGAATCTATCAATATCTTGACTAGAAACATATTTTGTTTTTGGTTGTGAGGATTGCCCGTGAACTAGTGAGACTCCTGTATAATTTTGCATACCATAAAAACCCTGTTTACATTGATTCTGTTGTCAGATGACAACATCTCATGCGTGATAGATCATTCTCAAGACTCGTACTGGTACTACAGCTAGCAGGAAGGGTTGGTTTGTGAAGGCATGAAGTGCAGTGGATAATCCCTATATATAAAATGACTCTATATATGAGCCTTCTCTGTTTACACTACAGACAAATTTACTTTGACATAGAGGCCTAAGGAATCAGGATCTACAAAACTGAATTGTGTTAACATTGCACAAAGGTTTAAAGACCTTTTTCCTTCAAAAATAAGATTAAGGAACAATCCCTAACTCTGTTAACATTGTACACAGGTTTGAAAATCATTTTAATTAAGTGAAATTTAATTATTTTGTGTTTTGATTTTTTTTATTTGGGGTTATAATTTCCGGTAAGATTATGATTTTGTATTATTTAAAATATTTTTTTGAATAGATAAATAGATTAGTGCTATGAAAATTCCTTCTACTCTCACACATTTGGATTATGCAGATTTAGATTATGTAGATTTTACAACTCAAACTTGTGATTCTAACTCTTTCTTATTAAATTTCAACGAATTAAACATAAAAATATAACAAAAAAACACCAAAACATAAAAGATTTGACTGGATTAAACTAACCCTTACCAAATGGAATATTATAAAAGCACTACATAACTATGCTTTCAATGTTTAAATCAATGAAAACTACAGCTACTCCCGACCCACAAGATTAAACATTTCTATGGAACAAAGATATCAGAAATTGCAATAGTAAATGGTTTAATCAAATAGTCAGAAATATGGCAATGAATGAAAATCAATGAAAACTACAACTACTCCCGAGCCACAAGATTAAAGATTTCTATGAAACAAAGATATCAAAAATTGCAATATTAAATGGTTTAATCAAATAGTCAGAAATATGGCAATGAATCAAAAAAATATGTCCAAGCAAATATCAGTGGGAAAAAGCCACTCAAGGTTATACATCAAATCCTTCAAGAAAATAAGTAAAATTTCATGCCAGAACAAATTTTCCCTTTTAATTTTCATTCATCCAGCCCAATTTTGAACCAGAATTGAAAAATAATTAATACAGAACATGAAAAAAATTATAAATTTGCATGGGAGAAAACACAACTAAATTTGCACGGGGAGAAAACACAACTACTTTTCGTCTGACATCAATATCTATTGTAAGCTGTGTATAATCATGTCTCACATAACTAAATATCAAGAATCTACAAATTTTACAACTAAAAATGAAAGGTATCACGTTTACATTTTCTAAAAATATTTTATAAGGGAACAAAATACACAATCTCCCATATCTATCTAGTTGGGACCCTGATATATGTAAGATCTTGAGCCTGCCAAACTTCAGGGCCTGCTTATATCTAGAGGGTTTAAAACTATCTTTTCTTATGCCCAAACTGGGGTGAGAACATGTTCTGTGCTTAATATACAACAAACAATATATGATTCAGCTTAAGCCATATATAGATGAAGGCAAGTGATCAAAGTTCCAGCCCTTCCCATTTTATAATGGGTTACTGTATCATGTTGATGCAAAATTGGAACCCTGACGTTACCCCTATTAATACAGAGTTGGGGATCCATGTTAAAATGAATTACTGTATTGTGTTAATGCTGAGATGGGGGCCATGCTAAAATAGGTCACTGTATTATATTAAGTTGGGTGTTAGGGTTCAAAACTCATTACACATCAAATAAATATTAAAAACTCGTCCAAAATCCCAAACAAGAAGATTCAATCCGTAACATATGCAATAGCAAATTCATCCAACTATCTACACAGGAGAATGGCACTGTGAAAACATATACCCACCATAGCACACAAACTATCTATAACCTGATACCATCAATCACAAAATCCATGAAGAGATGGCATATCTGCAACTAAAAATTAAAACAGCAGAGAAAAAATCTTTTAGTTCTTTTCATGTCCCTAAATGCCCCTTATACAGGTGAAGGCCTAATCTCTGAAAGCTTAAGGTGAAAGCCTAATCTCTGAAAACAACCTTAATATTAGATTTCAGCCAAAGATACAATTCTTGTATATACCATACAATGACAAGAAGCACCTTTCACCAATGCAAATAACCCAGAACTAAATAATATTGCATTTCTAATTTATGAGCTGATATGCCAACCAGTGTTCAACCAGCAACTAATATACCATGAAATACTCTGAAATAACACCATTCACTTATCACCTATTGACCGATTATCTGATTCAGATGCTTCAATCATAGGGCCCATTGTCCTCGGATCATCCATCTTTTTAGGGGGAGATAACTATGTCAACACTTTTTCTTTCACTTCATTTTTTCTTATACTTTCTTTTGTAGTAATTATCATTAGTATCATTTGGTTCGTTTTTCTTGTCGTTATTCTAGAATTTGTCCCATTTTATTTTTCTTAGATGTGGCATTTTGTTAAATTCTTCTAATCTTTTGTTCCATTTTGGGAAACTCTTGATATTTTCTGCTTGCTGCTCTTCCATTTTCCTCAAAGACTTTGTTGTTCTTCCAGCTTGCTCCAAGATTTTGCATATTTTTACCAAAAAATTGCTTCCAGTGGTTCCATCTTTAATTACCATCCAAGCTGGCACGATTTCTGCGTTGTTATCACTGAAAAGTCATCGAAGATTTTTAGGGCCCAAGATTTTGCATATTTTTGCCAAAAAATTGCTTCCAGTGGTTCCATCTTTAATTACCATCCAAGATGGCACGATTTCTGCTTTGTTATCACTGAAATGTTATGGGGAGACACTGAAATGTTATGGGGAGACACTGTAATGTTATGGGAAGATTTTTGCCCTAAATTTTAGTAGATCACTAAGGTTTTTTAATTTTTTACATTTTATATATATATATTTCTAAAACTTCCTTTATGTTCAAATAATAAGATAGCAATTCTAGCATAAAGGTTGTCTGGTCTTTCAATAATTATAAAGTGTGCTTTTGAACTTAAATATGATCGACATCTGCATTTCGGAATTTTTGTAGTCTGTTTTGCAAAGTCGACAAATCCAAAATTATCATGAAAGTATGGCAACTCTGTAACGCCTAACATTAATGGAATTCTAATTGAATTATGAATTTCCTGCATGAATAGGCGGGCATACGTTGGGCTTCTCTCACTGCTCTTCTTTTGAGAGTAGACTTCATAACTTCAATGCTACATTTAAGGTCGATCCAAGCATGGAGTCGCCGTTCGCACAGAGCTTACGCATGGTGTGCCCTCAGCCTAACAACAATCGCAGCACGGGTACTTTTCTAGATTCCACGGCCACCCAGTTTGACAACACATACTTCAAACACTTGGTAGAAGGAAAGGGAGTGTTTGGCTCAGACCAGGCGTTGTTTCTGGAAAACCCAACAAAGATGATTGTGAAGAGATTCGCAAGGGATGAGAATGCCTTCTTCAAAGCATTTGAAACCTCAATGTTGAAGTTGGTCAGTGTTGGAGTTTTGACCAGCGGGGGAGAAGTGTGATTGAATTGTAGAAAAGTGAATTCTTGAACAAGATTCATATGGGATCATAAGCTCCTCATATTCACTTTCATTTTATATGATGTCAGAGGCTCATGATTGTTATAAGAGGATCCTCTATTTGAAGAAACAGAAACTTACACATCAATGCAATAAATACATTTTCCTTTTTTGGATTGAAGATTACTGTGGTGTGGTTTCTGAGAGGAGTTCAGATTTTCCACAGTGTTCATTGTTGAATTTACTTGACACGCAAAATGAACGTGGTTTAGTTTGCTTCCACATCTTCACTGGGTTTTTGCCTTTTGGCTTGTGGCCTCACTAAGACCTTTGAATCTCAGACATGAATCTTCATCATGTTGTGTATGTGTATCAAATAAACTATAACATTTTAACAAGAAATTAAATTTACAGTTTAGTCTAGTTTCATAGTGGTATGCTTTATTTTCTGAATATGCTTTATTTTCCGAATAGGAACGATAAGCTCAAGCGGCACGGGGACACAGGCCATCATGTACTTGAAAATCAACACCTGGCGTTCCAGTTCCTGCCACTGCGCTGGACTGAAGGGAGGACATAATGTTGTTCTAACAGCATGCATTCCTAGTCCCTTTTCCATTCCGCCCGTGTCTCTTCCCCTTGCCATTGATCTAATGCTTGAAATTTGTTTAATCGTCTAACATCTAATCGTATGGTGCACAAAATGACACGTAGGCAATGAGGGGAGTTGATTTCAGAGGGAAACGCCTTACGGCATAATTAAGATGATAGATGAAATTATCAACTAAAATTTTAAACGAATCACACATAATATTATTCCAGAAATCTTAACAATATCAATAACTATAAAATTCTCCAATCATTCAAACTTCTGTAATTTTTAATGATATAATTTTCTCTTCGGTAAGTTAAGATTAACCTTTTAATGATATAAATATCTCTTCCAAGTGTGTTAACTTTTTAACTAATGATATGTCACTATCAATATTTGAGGTTTCCAGACTTCAAAGAAAGTACAGAAAAGTCCACAGTTAGGGTTTCCATATTGCCCTTTTATCAAATAAAGTACATAAATATTATTTGTGCGCACTAAGATAACAATGGTTCCTCCTGCGGTAACATGACGACACTTCAATCCCGATGAATCGTGGAATACATGTAGTAGAATTACCAGAGGAATCTGCTTCCTCGTTCACAGGGCATCACAAACTGCAGGCGAGAAGGAAAACACATTGTTTTCGTTATCATAAAGTATGTGGTAATTATGTTGTTGAACATTACCAAATATGGAAATCCCACTACTCGGTAATATTGCAAGGCAGAACACGTCACTGCTAACAGCCAATATGTAGTTTTCCTTGGACAGATGGTAATTCGCTCCCTTAAAATGGAAAGTTAGAGTGGGAAACTTTGGATTTGCAGAGCCACGCTATAGGTGAAAACAGAGGTCCATGCTGCCCACGCCACCCTCAACCAGTGGCAGGTTAATCGATGAAATCAACGCCTTTTTCAAAATATCATAGCCCCTCCTTAACAAATGAGTGAAAATGGTTCCAGAATCTATGATAACTCCGCCAGTGCCATTGGATTGAAGATCAAAACTGCCAACAGGGATTTCTAATAATTTACTGTCAACACTGATTCCCTCCAATGAAATATAATAGAATGATGGATTCAAGACACTTAGAATTATAGGAGTGGAACTGACATTGGTGCCATTCAAGTTAGTGGTGTTACCTATAAACAAAGGGCTGGACTTGGAAAGAGAATCATTAACAGAGACGAGACAGTAAGAAAACTTATTACCCACCAATGGCCCAAGTTGTCAGATTATGGATAGAGGGCCTCATCCGAAGCCTACTAATCCACTTCACTGGCTGAATCCCCTTCCCTTATTGTGATGCCCGCAACCAAACGCAATATGGGGAGCTGACTGAGAAGAAAAGGTAAAGGTCTCGTATGAAAGGGTTCCCGTGGTGTAGTCAGCGTCAACATAATAATACCCGTACACACACCTTGAATTATTTTTGCAAAAAGAGAAGCCCGATATATAGCACAGAGGGTTTTTGCAAGGCACCCTTCTGTAAGTTGAGGACAATGAAGGATCATACATTCATATTGTCTTATTATAGCAATGGCGGCAGGGCTTGCACTGCGTCCAAATTAAGTCACTTCTAGTGTCCAGAATTGCAGAAAAAAATGAAGGTGGCGTACCAATCGCCATATTCATGACAAATTCTCCATTCTCTACATTCACACCTTTCCCTGCACTCACAGGGGCCTCGATTACTTGCATTTCATCAACAAGTGTAGCATTAGTATTTAGAAATCCAAACAACTGTAGGGTTTCTAGTCGCTTTTTACTACGTTCCACCACTCTGGCGTTCTAGTTCCTGCCACTACGCTGGACTGAAGGGAGGACATACTGCTGTTCTGACAGCATGCATTCCTAGTCCCTTTTCCATTCCGCCCGTGTCTCTTCCCCTTGCCATTGATCTAACACTTGAAATTTGTTTAATCGTCTAACATCTAATCGTATGGTGCACAAAATGACACGTAGGCAATGAGGGGAGTTGATTTCAGAGGGAAACGCCTTACGGCGTAAAAATATGTCTAACGAGATAGTAAAAATTAGAAGACAAGTAGTTGAATCTTCTTCCAATAAACCATGTAGACCATTCAGAAGAAATCAACCAACTAATCCTCAACCTCCAAACACCATATCAAATGCTGAAAATGATGATGATGATGAGGATGAAGCATCATTTTCTGCCAACGAATTCCAAGATGAACAAACTGTTGAGTTAAACAGAATGCAGGATTTCATTCTTCCTATATCTAATAGTGAAAATGAACATGAAGCATTACCTATTAGCACAAAAAGTAAAGGTCTAGTTGATCCTATACAACCAATTCAAAAACATAAACCTTAAACTCTTCTTGCTAAAGATAAATATGTTAATAAAAAACCCACTTCCACATCTAATCAAGCAATTCCCTCTTCATCTAACTCTCCATCTCCACCCAAAACCTTAGTAGTTTCGAATAATATTGAGTATAACATAGTAGAGGACATGAAAAAATAAAAGAAAACATCTCCCTCTATGAACTCATTAAACTCAACCAATAACAGAAGCTTTTATTGAAAGAATTGAATGTCGTGTCTACTTCTCCTCTCCCTACTGTTGTAATATCCAAGGCTGCAAATGGAATGGGTAAACCTCCTATTAATTCACTGTTTGATTCCTCTGATGCTATTTTGATAGGTGGCAGGTCTAATTCACATAGCCCTCCTTTCTTGTTGAATTTTGATATATTCAATAAAAATGTACATAACTTCTTGGTATATTCAGGAGCTTCTTCGAACATTATGCCACATTCAGTTTGTTTAAAATAGAACACATCTCCTCAAAAATCTACAGTTCATATTGTGGAACTCGATAGGACAAAATTCGAAGTCATAGGAGAACTGAATTCGGTCCTCATTTGATTATCTTCAAATCCTAAATTCTGTCAAATAATTGATATACTAGTTGTTGACATTCCGGATTTATATGGTTTGATTCTTAGTAGGGATTGGCCAGAAAACAAAACGGTTATTTTTCCACTGATTGGTCTCACTTGTGGCTTCCTTAAAATGGTAAGCCAAATAAAATTAAAATCAATCGAGAAAAACACATGAAAAATTTGGCAACAGATTTTAAGGATGAAAATGAGCTAGTAGCATTTAATAATAACATCCTTGGAAATTACTCTATTGAATCATTGTTTGGGAATTCCAACGCAGAAATGTCACCTTTTTTGAATAATTCAGTAACCTCCCAAATTGAAAATTTTTCACAAATAGATTCTTCTAGATGTGTAAATATGTTAGAAAAAACATTATTTAACTCTTTGTTTTGGAAATTATACTTTGATGGATCAAAGTCAAGTGATGGTACAGGAGAAGGTTACATATTGGTTAATCCTGAAGGTGAAAAGACAATGCTAACTTGCAAGTTAGAATTCAAATGCACAAACAATATTGAAGAATAAAAAGAATTGGTCCAAGGTATGTATAAAGCAATAGGCCTTAATATTAAATACCTTCAAGTTTTTGGAGATTCAGAAACTGTAATTCAACAAGTAAGAAACACTATGCATTTCATTTGAGGACACTTGAAGCATTATCAGTCTTTAGTTCAATCTCTCACTTCACACTTTTTAGCTTTTAACATTTCTTCTATTCCTAGGATTCAGAATTTTAGTGATGAACTTCTCACTAATGTTGCATCAAAACTAATTCCATCAGGAGATTACAACCCAAATAGATTTTCAGTAGAATTAATTTTTAGACCACCCATTCCTGATAATATCACCAGCTGGCAGATATTCGATGATGATGAAGACATATTAAACTTCTTAACTTTAGAAAAATCATATGGTAACCAAATAATTTATGAAGACGAACACAACAATCAATTAAAAAAGAAAATCAATAACAATCCCATACCAAAATATGTAGTTAAACTTGAGGATATTTACGATTTAAAAGACAGATTCAAAAAGGTTACTAATTCAAAACTTCAAAGTTTGACTTTAATATTTGAATTAATAAACCTTGGGACATATCTTAAACCTCAAAACATTAACTTAGGACTTGGTCTCTCATCTGATGAAAGATTATCCTTCATCCATTTGTTAAAGAAATATAAGGATATCGTTTTTTGGAGTTACGAGGATCTCAAAACATTTGACACTTCCATCATTCAATACATAATTCCAATGACATCTAATGATAAACTTCTCCAACAAAAATTAAGGAAAATTCATCTGAACTTAGAAAGTCAAATCGAAATGGAACTGAATAAATTCCTTAAGGCCAAAATAAATTTTCTTGTTAGGCATTCAAAGTGGGTTTCCAACTTAGTGTCTATTAGGAAGAAAAATGGGGAAATCCAAATTTGTATAGATTTTAGAAACCTCAAAGGCCGGTCAAAAGGATAATTTCCCATTACCTTTTTAATCAGTTGCAGGTTCAGAATATAAGTCTTTCCTTGATGGGTTTTTAGGATACAACCAAATCATGGTCCACCTAGATGATAGGCTTAAGAATACTTTTAGAACTAAATGGGGAACTTATGCCTACCGAAAATGTCACTTGGATTAATAAATGTAGGGGAAAATTTCCAAAGGGACATGGATATAGATTTCGAAGGCCTGTTAAACAAAAAGGTTTTTGTTTACTTAGATGGCATTACTATTTATTTTAAGAAAAGAAATAACCATTTACATGACTTAAAGGAAATCTCTGAACATTGTAGAAAATATGGGATTTCATTAAATTTGAAAAATGTTTCTTCGCTCTTAGTGAAGGAAAAAATTTAGGATTCATTGTTGATGAGCCTCATCATTAGGTAATTACATGGGCCTTAATTCACCTCCTAGCTTAGTCAAACCAACTTCTCTCATAACTTAGTACATGTTTTTAATTATATTTCGTTTATGAGGTGAGTTAGAGTTGGATATTATGCTTTGTGGTCTAATACACATTGAATACAAGATTAAAGGAGAAAATCAAGGGATTTTGGCAAAGACTAAGGTCAAAACTCAAGTGGGACAAGGGAGAGGGATTATTGGATGTAAATGCTCCTTATTTACTACTCCTTCATTCGAATATTCATCCATTCATCACATCAGATCAGAGTGCAAACATCCAAATCATGAGGACTAGAAGGCAGTCGAGCAAGTGAGAGACAAAGCACCAGTTATCTCGAGTTTGGGGAGCCGAGCCTCCCTAATTTTAAGGAATTCGTTGGGGACTTCATATGTATAAGTAGAGAGGCCTATGACCTCAGTAGGATTTGGATTTTTTTATTGTAAAACTCTAATCTATTTTTGAGCTGCAAAACTTGTGATAGTTCTATTGATGTAATTTATTGTTTTGGTAATAAGAATGAGTTTTGTTTTGAGCCAGCACTGAGTCAACTCAGAAGGCTGAAGATCTTGGGTTAGGGCCTAACCCTAGCAGCCAAGGCTCCTTTTTATTGTACATGTATGTTTAGCATAGATTCATAGCTTCATTGTTAATTTGTTTTTAGATCAATTTCCATTACAAGTAGTGTAGATTAATAGATTGGGTGTTTGATAGTTTGCTTCCATTTGTGCCTTATTTCAAGTAGCAGGTTGGAAAGGATGAAAAGGATCACCATAAGGTTGTTAGCAGGTGTCTCGGCCTCACTTCCTCCCTTTGGGACCATTACTTGAGGAAGGGACCCTTAAGCAGCCGCAAAAACACAGATTTGTAGTTCTTTTATGAGATTTGGAGTTTGTTGTCTTTAATTTAGTATTTGGTTAATTTTGCAAGGTAGATTTCATTTTCATATTTTTCATCTCCATTTTTGCAGTAGATCTCACTCATGCTTTCATTCCTTTCAACAACTTTCTTCATGCATAGTATAGGCAGTTGATTCATTAATTCTTCTTTTCCAGTTTATGAAAATGTATCTTGTTGCATAGCTTTTAGGGAGACACACATGTTTTATGCAAAGCAGGTGCTTCAAGAGGAGACTAAGACCTCATAACCGGTAGCCACCTTCCACTTCATCCACCTTATCCATCCCTTGTTTTCACCATCACCTTCACTAGTTTTCCATCATTTTTCATAGAAATTATCCCAAGCACATTGAGCGAATCTAGCCATCTATGATCTTGGATATTGACTCTTGAGTTGTCCTAGACCTTCTCCCACTCCATTCCACCCATCACACACCTTTCCTAAGCCTCCCATCACCTCCAAAACCTCACATTTAGCTCTCAGTTGTATCCTGTAGGTTTCTTGTAATTCCTATAGGATCATCCTGTAGGTTTCTAGTACATCCTATAGGTTTTCCTGAAACAACTTGTTTTGAGGCTGACTTGATGGAAAACCTCTAGGAAGTCACCAAAAGCCTCCTACAGGTCCTCCACAACATCCAACCATCTCATAACCCTTCTATCCATCCTCAAACATCCTTAATCCAGCTGCCACATCCACAAGAATAGTTAGTTTGCATACTTGATTTTTCATAAAAAGACCAAAAAAGAAAAAACAGATTTAGTTTAGTCTCTTTACTTGCACATTAGTATTGTTTGATGCTTCTTACTTCTGCAACTTAGATAGTAGCATTTGTTTCATGTTGAATTAGCATTTATGCCTAGCGTAGCTTTTTAAATGGTTAATTAGGGTATGGTGTGATTTAGAATTACATGTTCACCTTCTCCATTAATGCAGTAGAGTAACTCTCTTAGAGTAGATTTACCTTTCTTCCATCAAAGAATCAAGCTTCTTCTAACTCCATAGAAGTTTGGCTTGGAACCCCAGTGGTCTCTCGCCAGCTGAACAGTGACAACAGGCAGAACCATCACTTTTACTTGTGCATACAGCACTATCACCTCCAAGTTTGTACGAACCCCAAGTTGATAAGTAAAGCTGGTAGCCCAAGAGTTGCAGCATCCTTGCTGCAATACTGGCACTCGTCACTTTGGGGAGGTTTCTAAGTAGAATGTGATTACTGCTTTATTTTCTTCTATTTCTTGTCTTCAATATTTAGCCATTAGTTTGTTTATGCAAAAGTAATCTAGTTGTTTCCTTTCTTTCATTTTGCATTGTCTACTTTCCTTTCCATTTTTCAAGTAAGATTTCAATTCAGCAAGTAGCTTTTTCATTATGTCAGTAATTTTCATTCAATCAGCAATTTCAATTCTACAAGTAATTTCCAAGTTTAAAAAAAAGTATACAAAACCAAACCAAAAATATTTCCTTTCATGCCTCGTAGGAATAGAGACAACTTAGGGAAATTTTTGCCAAATACCCCCATTGCATCCAACAATCAACCTTCTCTTTTGTTCAGTGGCCGTGAACTGGAGGAACCCTTAGGTGAGAAACTTGACATATTTTAAAAACCTACGAGGGAAGAAGAAGAAGAGGAACCCATTCCAACTGAACCAATACTTGAAAACAGAAATGATAGAGGGAATAGAGAGAGAGTTGAGGGTGCCTTCCCTACCTCATTTCCATGGCCTGACCACAAAGGACCCTGACACTTTCTTATTTGATTTTTTTGTTATAAGCGGAACCTTTGACTATATATATGATGAGAAAAAGTTAAAACTATTTCCATCTACCCTCAAGGATGTAGCATTGCACTGGTTCATGGGTTTACCTAGAGATAGCATCACAACTTGGGCTCAGATGCAGCAGGCGTTTAACAACAAATATTGGGACTAATGTCGGTCAAAGGATACTAAAGAAGAAATTTTTAGGATGACCATAGGAAATGATGAATCCCTAGAGGATTACAAAGAAATATTCCATCTTAGTTACAAAAGGTCCAAGTGCACACTTGACCCTGAGTCACTAATGTTGGTCCTGCTTAGGGGAGTAAGAGAATATCTTCTGGATACCTTACATTTGTTAGAAGGAGGAGATATATACCAATTTCCCTATGAGGATATCAAGACTGTCTTTAGAAACCATTCTAGGGCAACCAGGAAAAAGGGTAGGGGTAGTCAACCGATGGTCAGTACATCGTCTTCCAACTCATCCATCAAGGGTGAAATTGGAAACATGCTAGAAGATTTCAAAAGTGAGATGTTGCAAACCCTTGCCTTACAAATGGACACCATGAATATTAAGAGGAAGCAAGAGGAACTAGAGAGAGACTTGGCCATTTTTGTCCTAGATGCACCAGGAGACATTTTAGGAATGAATTTCCATTAAACTCTATTAAAATTTTCTCAGTCTGTGAATAAAACCACTCCATAGACAAGTGCCCTTCTTTGCCCAGACTCAAAGCTATATATCAAGGAGCTAAAGGGGTCACTGAGCAACTTTTCTACATTAACCAAAGGAGACCTCATGGGCCTAGACCATACCAGTAGGGCATGAAAGGGCCATCCCATGCATATTACAACCCCAAGGAAACCACAACCATACCTTCTTGGGGACCCCCTACTCATCCTTCTTGGTCTACACCCCCTCCTTGGTCTTAAGCATCTCAATATCACTCCCAGCCAGCCAGCCAGTCATTTCAACCCTATGCTCCGCCACAACCTCAGTGGAATGCACCACTACATGGGTTGAGGCCCCAATACAACAATGCTCCAACTGTATTTCCTCCACCACCTACCCAACCATAGCTGCTACACTCTGCTCCACCCAAGAAACCCCAGATGTTTGCCCAGCCAAATCCGAACCCGAACAACAGGAAGGCTTAGCAAGTATATAGTGGAGATACATCATATCCAGCTTATGATGTGGAAATCCAGGAGATTAACCTGAGATCTGGGAAAGTTCTCTCGGATAACCAACCTCAAACTTCACCAAGGGAGGTTGAGGAAGAAAGAGAGGAAATAAACCTTGAAGTAAATCCACCCTTTCCTGAGAGATTAGCCCAACCACTCTAGCCTACCCCAGAAGAGATTGAACTTCTGGGAGAATTGAAAAATCTGTGTAAAGATCCCACTTCTCTAGGCAATAAAAGATGTTCCTATTTACAATAAGTTGATTAATGAGAAGTGCTTCAAGCATCCAGGGAGGCGAAAAAGGGATTCCCCTACCATTAATGTCATTGGGCAGCTATTCAACTTAATGTTGGGGCACGTAATTTGTCCAAAATATTTGGACCCTGAAATCCCTGTAGCAGATGTGCACATCAATGGCACCATTGTCCCACACACTCTAATCGATCTTGGGGTTTCCATTAATGTGATGACCAAGGACACCATGCTCAATCTCAACCTCCAAGGTTCATTGAGGAAGACCACAACAATTCTGCAACTTGCAGACCATTCCATAGTAACCCCTGAGGGAATTGTGGAGGATGTGATGGTCTCCATTGACTCTTGGGAGTACCCTATATATTTCCTAGTTCTCTAGACTAAGGCTAAGCTTACTAGTTACCCTCTCATCCTTGGGAGGCCATGGTTGGACACTGTCGATGCTTACATTAGCTGCAGAGCTAGGAATATGACCATCAAGAATGGGCATATGTCCAAGTAGTTAGTCCTATACCCTCCCGCTCAACCTTCTCTAGAGCATGACTTACCTTTATGGCCAAAGGAGGAGGAAGAAGATGAAGTTTATTCTGCCCAAAATTATGCTTTAGAAGCAACCATGGGAGGAGGACAGCAGGATGAGGATGACTTGATTGAACACATACTCCAAAGTCCAACTCCCAATTCATTACCCTTAGAAGAAGCAGTAAAGGAAACCTAGAATAATCATCCAATTGACTTATGCTTGGTTGATTCCAACCCACTCCATGTCAAAATCATAGAATTTAGCCTAGAGAGAACCTTGAAAATCAATCCGTCTCTTTTTACTGTCCAGGAAGAGAAGTTATGCAACATGTTAAAGGAAAATCTAGAAGCCTTCGCTTGGAGTTACAAACAAATGAAGGGACTACACCCATCAGTATGTACTCACCACATATACATCAAATAAGCTTGCAAGCTGGTCTGGTAACCACAAAGAAGGATGAATCCATCTCTTAAAGATATAGTGAAAGAAGAACTGCAAAAAATGCTAGATGCAGGATTCATTTACCCTATCTCCAATAGTGAGTGGGTCTCTCCTTTGGTGTTAGTTCCCAAGAAAAATGGTAAGTGGAGAATTTTTGTTGATTACAAGGAATTGAACAAAGCCACAAAGAACGATCATTTTCGTCTACCCTTCATTAACGAATTGCTAGATGGTTTGGTAGGGAAAAGGTTTTTCTCTTTCCTAGATGGATTCAATGGGTACAACCAAATCCAAATCTACCTAGAAGACCAAGATAATACCACATTCACTTGTCCTTGGGTACTTTTGCCTATAGGGTCCTTCCTTTTTTCCTATGCAATGCTCCTGCCACTTTCCAGAGAGCAGTCTTGAGTATTTTTTCCAAATTAGTCCATGATGCGGTGAGATTTATATGGATGATTTGACACCTTATGGCTATGATTTTCAAGAAGCCCTGTCTAACCTAGGAAAATTAATACACAAATGAATTGAAATGAACCTGTCCCTCAGTCTTGAAAATTGTGAATTCTTAATGAATACAAGGATCGTGCTAGTCATTTAATATCTCAGCAAGGAGTGCAGGGACCATGCTAGGTCATTCAATATCTCAGCAAGGACTGCAGGTGGACCCAAAAAAAAATAGCTATCATCTAAGGGTCCCACCTCCTCAAAAGAAGAGAGATGTTAGAAGTCTCATAGGGTTAGCTGGATACTACCAAAGGTTCATAAAGGACTTCAGCAATTTGGCCTCTCCTTTTTTTGGTTTGTTGGCCAAAGACTCTAAGTTTATATGGTCAAAAAGATGTCAAGAGGCCTTAGACATCCTAAAGGATAAGTTAACCACTGAATCGATTCTCTGAGGCCCAAATTGGGCCCTCCCCTTTCATATTCATGCTGATGCCTCACACAAAGCCATAGGAGTAGCCCTAGGTCAGATAGATGAAAAAATGCCTTATGATATCTATTTTATCAGTGAGAATTTATTTAAGGCTGAACTGAATTATACAATGACTGAAAAGGAACTCCTGGCTGTTGTTCATTCATTAAACAAATCCAGGCATTATATTACAGGCTATTAAACATTTGTGCATACTAACCATGTTACAATCACATATTTAATGAACAAACCAGATGTGAATGCTCGAATTATAAGATGGCCACTTTTATTACAGCAATTTGATCTAACAATTGTTGATAAGCCTGATAAGGAAAATGTTGTTACAGACTTTTTGTTTAGAGTAAATTTGCCTGCAGGTGAAGAAGGAATGGTGGATGACCAATTACCAGATGAGCACTTATTTTCTATTTCATTTCTCTCTCTGTGGTTTGCTGATATAGCAAACTATTTCGTATCAACATAGTTCCCACCAAACTTGTCCTCCAAAGAAAAGAGCAAGGTAATCAGGAAAAGTGCCCCCTTCACTTGGATTGGGGGCAACCTTTTCAAACTTGGCCTAGATCAAATCTTGAGAAGGTGTGTCAAGGAGGAGGAAGTCTTTGACATCCTTCTGACCTGTCATGATGTGCCTTGTGGAGATCACTTTGCAGCAAAGAGGACAACATTCAAAGTGTTACAAGTAGGCTATTATTGGCCCACTCTTCATCAGGATGTGAAAAAATACACTAGTCAGTGTGATCGGTACCAGAGGATGGGAAGGCCTACTCCAATAGATGAAATGCCTCTGCAACCTCAAGTGACTTTTGAGCCATTTGACAAATGGGGCATGGACTTCGTTAGGCCTATTGACCCTCGTTCAAAACAAAAACAGTACATTATTGTTTTCACTGATTATCTGACTAAGTGGCCTGAAACCAAGGTAAATAAGGTAGCAACATAAGAGAAGGTGGTTGAGTTCCTAAGAGAGAATGTATTCTACAAATTTGGGTACCTTAGAGAGTTGGTCACAGACTAAGGTAGCTAGTTTACCTCCAACATGATTGAAGACTTGCTCAAACATCACAAGATCAAGCATAGAACCTCCACTCCCTATCATCCACAAGCTAATGGGCAAGTGGAGGTGACCAACAAAGCACTGGATGGCATCTTGACCAAAGTGGTGAGCAGCAGCATGAAGGATTGGGTAGAAAGACTAGTTGAGGCCACCTGGGCCTATAACACCACATGGAAGACCACCACTAGATTCACACCATATGAGTTGGTCTATGGCAGTCCAACTAGATCTAGATCTCAGCAGTGCACAAAAAGAGAGATGGTTCCAGTTGAATGGTTTGGATGGATTCAGAATGTAGGCCCTCCAACATACAGAGGTAGTTCAACTTCAGAGGAAGATCTGGCATGATAAATATATCAAGGAGAAGCAATTTTAGGAAGGTGATTGGGCATTGTTAGATGATTCTAGGTATAAATACTTCAAGGGCAAGTTAAGGACAAGATGGCTTGGACCTTATGTTGTGGAAAGATGCCATGATAATGGTTCAGTGCAAATCAGAACCGTAGATGAAGAAGCCATTCCTTTGCTTGTTAATGGACACCGATTTAAAATTTACAAGTGACCTTTATCAAAACAAGATTTCGTTGATGATATCAATAAAACAGTGATGATAGTGGAGCAAGTTCTACCTCCTCCCTCATCAAATCACTGAGAAAAAGAACATCAAAACAAGAGTTCATTAATGATATCAATAAAATAGTGATGATAGTGGAGCAAGTTCCAGCTCCTTCCTCATCAAATCACTGAGAAAAAGAAAAAAGAATAAGGACTCGGGTGAAAACCTCCATGAGGCGCCTGAGTCCCATCATTAGGTTGAAAACCTCTTGAGGTGGCTCAGTGATGTCCAAACAAAAAAATAAGAATAAGAGAATAAGAAAGATCCCTATGTGAAAGCATTTCTTGAGGTTCCCAGGGCAAACAGCTAGGGTGAAAACCTCTCAGAGGCAGCCTAGTTGTTTTTCAAAAAAAAAAAAAAAAATTAATCAAGAAGGACAGTCAAGGAGCAAAGGATGATCCCAAAGAGACCCCTGTCGCTCACATATTTATTTTTCCACTCATTACCATGCATCCATCCATCATTTCTGTCATTTTTTCACTCCATTTCTTCAGTTTATAAAACGACTGTGTTTTCTATAGCATCCCATGTATTCCTACAGGGTCCCCTGAAATCCTACAATATGATCCTGTAGGAATTACAATGACCCTGAAATCCTACAAGAAGAAGTCCAAAGGAAAACGATTAACTTTCTAGGGACCTAAAATTCACCCTCTTCATCATCTATCACTACACCTTGTCCACCATCATCATCCATGCACTCACCATTAGAGTATATTTTCAAGAGTATATTTTTTCTCAGTCTTTGAAAAAGGGAAATAGAGAGGAATAAATAGCATCATCTAAATATTCCTTGCTCTCCACACTCCCACTCCTTCTTTCCATCCATGTTACCATCCTCATAGCCCCACCAAGAGGAATGGTTAAAGAGTTCTGAGGGAGAAGCAACTATAGGACATCCAATAGGAAATCCTATAGCAACCTATCCCACAAAATACCAATCATACCAGCAAGAAGCCTTCTGCATGATGATCTAGGAGCTCCAAAGCAGCAACATCATATCTTCAACCACAGGTACCTGCACAAACAAAGAAGCCATTAGTAGACAACAAGAGGAGGAAGAAGGATATGATGCAGCAAATACACACAACAACACCTCTGAACTTCGACAACTACAGCATAGAATTGGAACCACAAGTAAGTATCCGACTCGCTCTCTCATATGCATCATGTAGTCAAAAAATGTAAGGGTTATGAGATAGTTGGTTTATAAGTGAAAAGGTGGCCAGTTAACTTGGCCACCTTCATTCAGTCAACACATGCACAATTGGGTGTCCTCTCACACATGGCTAAAGTCAACTCAAAGACAGAGAAGGAGAAGGACAAAAGAAGTTAAAACTACACATCCATAAGGTTGGAGTTGATTACAATGAGTAGGAAATGATGAGGTGGTAGTGGGGACCAATGATCCAAAAATGGAAACGTGCCTTTGCTGCCAACACAACACCTCACCACGAATCACCATAAGAGGAAATAAAACATTGTTCCCATGCATTCATGCATTTCACTTCCTCGAAAGTCACTCACTCAAGTTTCTCACAAACCCAGGCAACCCACCGGAAGAAAAAATCCATTGTTTCACTGCATAGGAATTCCTATAAGATTGCACAGGAATTCCTACATGATACACAGAGACTGTCTACAAGATTAGCAGAGAAGAGTTCAGAAGGGATATCAAGGGAGTTGGCCACTGCAAAAAATCTGAAGAGGTAGGCTTTGTAATTACATATCTCTTTACAAGTAAATGAACCAGAAATGCTCTAAGTTTGAGTGAATTTAGTAACTGCGTAAGGGAATTACATATAAAGTCATCTCTGTTTTGGTTCTACATTTGAAAAATGTTTCAACCCCTTCATCTCCTCAAACTTCACCAACAAGATGATAGGAGGGTTTAATAGGAGAGAGCCCACCAACATTGTGAGAATCCAACAACATCCCCAAGTGCTTAAATTCACAAGGCATAATTGGATGGGGTTTTTCGAAAAATTCAGAGCGTATGATGATGAGGTGGCTCAAGAATTTTCCCTCTCCCTCACTCCACTCACTAGAAACCATGCCATTGTTGTAATAAGGGGCCTCACTATAGATCTCACCCCTGAGCTCATCAGCAGAGTCACCACACTTCCCCTAGGAATACCATGGAGGAAAGAAGACAAAGGGGATAGCCAGGTTGCCAAAAGAAAATTATTTTTAGGAGGTGAGGAACCCACTAAGGACAAAAATGGAGTAAGGAGGGAAAGTATGCCATATCCATGGAATGAGGTAAGCTACCAACTGATCAAATACATTTCATGTGAGGGTAGGTATAGTGTGGTCTATGGCTATCATTTCAGGATCCTTGAAGAATTGAGATTTGGAGCAAAAAAACCCCCTCACCAAAGGCTCAGCATACCATACTTCTTGCTTCAATCACTCATAGACTCAAGCATCAAAATGAAGGAGGGAAATTCTCAATAGTAAGCTCACCATGGGTTAGTTAGGATCCTTATAGAAGATGCCCTCTAGAACCTCAAAACTCCTATAACATGGTCAGTTTTTAGAGACATGCTAGCAGAGGATGACATCAAAGTTCTCACTTATGATGTTAGTCCCACTATCAGTGAAGAGGAAGTAAAACAAGAAGAGGAAGATACAAAAGGAGATAAGGATGAGATGGATGGAGAAGGAGATGACACAAAGGAACCTGATGAAGATGAAGAAGAAGAATGAGAAGAGAATGAGGATGATGAAGAAACAGAGGAGGACGTTAAGGAGGAAACCAATAGAGATGATGAAGATCTACAAGAAGAAGAAGACAGGAAAGACATAAAGGAAGAAGGCAATGGAAAAGAGGGGACAGAAAATAAGGAGGAGTCATCTAGGGTGTCTTCAGAAGCCACTGAGAGAGAGGCATCAGCTGCCCTCACTACTCTTAGCACCCCAATCAAGCTATTATCACCTAAATTTGCCTTAGGCTGAAAGAAGGCAAAATTCAGGATAACCACAAACCACGCTCAGTCTGGTAGCTAGCCCTACCAGAACAGGAGAGGGCTCTCTTTGAGTCACACTCAGTGAATAGATAAATGAAAAGGCCTGAGATGACTTATAGTGAACTATTTATCTTAGGCTAGTAAGTGAATATGGACATAAGAAGTGATTTTTATGAATGATTGTGTTTCTGGGATAGTATGGGACCAATGGACCTCAATGAATAGAGAACTTAATACAAAGGCACGGATTACTTCGTGAGGCAAGATAGGCGGAAAGCCTAGCAATTTAGTTTAAGATAGTGCGGAATGGAGAGATTAATTAAGAGGGTGAAAAGGGCATGGACAACATGAATCCTTTTCAACAGAAGAATGAACACTGAACATGAAATTTTCCCACAGGTAGAGCAATAAAATTGAATTCTACCTTAGCTAACTTAGAAAACTTCACTGGAAATGAATATGAAATGAACTATGAAACATAAAAAGGTACATATGAAACATAATAGACACATTTTCTACACTCACAACCACATGAATCTCATGAAACAGAGCCACTGCCTTTCATTAATCCTCTGTAAAAAAAATACAATGTAGAAACAGAGTTTCTTTCCCACAGTCTCCCAGAAGTTACAAGCCAACCAACCCTTTGCAAATGGTTTGCATACAATATATAGAATATGCCACGAAGAGATAGAATGCCCAAGGGTTGGGGAGTTACTCGAATCATTAAAAAAAGAAGATAGAGAGCCAAACATCAGCCATAGGTGCAGCGCCACAAACATGACAAATGGCTTGGGTGACTGTTTGCCTTCCTTTGCCACTTGGATAGAAGCCCATCTGGAGTGAAAATTCTTTAAAAGCCACCTTTGGTGACAAAAAAATGAAGTGTAGATGAGGGGGCCCACTTATGAAAATTCAGGAAGCAAAATTTCGCGAAACAGAGGCAATTTGGGCCTTTTTTCCTATATGCACCGCGCCCCTTTCTGTATGCGTCGCGCCACTTTGAGTCAAGTTTTGAGGCACTTGCAGGAGTCCAAAACGTGCCCAAGTGTGCTTGTTGGAAAGCCTGTCCTGCCTACTTCGAACCCAAGTGGAATTTTTGAATTTGGAGCTCATTTGCCCCTCCAAATCTTCATTCTCCCAATACTGCTTCTTGTGTGTCAAAATAGGGGCAGTGAGGCCATTTTTTGGGTGTTTTTAACCTCCTCGAGACTCAAATCATGCCCAAATTTCTTGCCCGAGTGCCACTAGTCGTGATTTTGCATGCTAAATCTAAAAATGCAAACCATTTCTTATTTGGAGCTCTCAATCCTACGCATCGCGCCAGTGGTGCGGCACGTATAGAGAAAAAACCTGTGTTTGTGCCAAAAAATTCCCATGTGACCAAAATTGTCCCAAATTTCTTGAAATTTGGGCTGGAGGTTCCTTATCAAGTGTTATGTTGGGCCAAAGAGGCTTTGGCCAATATCTGAAGTCGATCGAGCTCCATTTGCCTCTTTTTCTTCTTGATTGCCTTCCTCAATTTCGCCTTCAAATTCCTGATTTGGGCCTTGCACACTTTGTTTCGCGTGATGTAGTGGAAAGCCATGTGTCTTAGCAAGGCATGGTCCTTGTCAGCCTTGTCCAGCAGCCTCTAAGTGGACATTCACTTTCTCTAAAACATACTCCTGGTCCTCATTTATTTGCTCCATAGGACTACCTTGTGTTGCCATGATGTGTTGCCGGTTTTCCTTGATCAATTGCAACTCTATCTCAGCTTGTCGATCCTCAAGTTGTTTGTTCCTCTACTCCAGGTATGTCATATTCCATTTTCCTCTCCCATATTAGGCATGCCGGTGGCTAATGAAATAGAGTTCGGTGTAAGTGTGAAAGTAACACCAGCCAAAGTAACTTGAGCACCATGCAAATGTAGAACAAATAGGCGAGCCAACTCATGGTGAAATTGAACATTTGCAACCCTTTCACAAAACTCATAGAATGACTGAAACTGAAAATAGGACATAGCAAGAGGGTAGGCCTGCAATTCTGTAAGGGTGGTCGGTTCCTCTCTCACATGTTTGCCACTCTTATGAGGCCTCCAGGGTGCCTGTTCTTCCAAGGGAGAGTCACTTTGGGTTTCTACCTCATAGTCCAATGAATGCTCAGATGCTATGACTGCTATGCAAAATACCCTGAAGACAAGATGAATGTTGTGTATGAACTGTGCTTGAAATGCTCTTTTTGGTGTTGTATTTCAATTTCTGCCACCAAGGGAAAAAAAAAATGCAACAAGGACTGTTAGGGATTGTTAGGAAGGGGAAACAATATTGAGGAATGAGAATTATTGGGATAATTTTAATTAGGGAGAGGAGGGGGATTTTATATATGGGAATAAGGTTTAGGGTTTGGGATTAGTTATATAGGGTTGAGGAGATTTTAATGAGGGCTAGGGTTTTGGGATGTTGAATATAATGTAGGATTGATCAACTTGGTGGGGGGGTAGGAAATGAGGCAACAAGGGAGAATGGGGAAGGAGGAGAGTTCTTGGTGACAAAACTGTGAGCTCAGAAACCGTGGCAGCAAACTTGTTTGTGTTGGGTATGAATTTTTGTTTCAACCTTTATCACCCTTACACCACCATCACTCAGCACAAAAATGGATGAAACATTAAGATGTTGACCCTACTTGGAAAATCCACACAAATAGATGGCAATTTGGAGAAATTTCAATGAATTTCAGGCCTTTTATCCCTGTGCGCCACGCTAGTGTAAATTTACACTGGAAATTTTCTCCCAGTGCACCGCGCTCTCTATGTGCGTCGTGCCCTTTTCCAGGTTACTTTTGGAGGCCTTCCTGGTGTCAAACTTGGGCACAGGATAGCTCGTTGGAAATTTCTTTGAGTCTACCTTCCAACCCAACTAGAATTTTTCAATTTGGAGTTCATTTTCCCTGTCAAAAATCAAATCTCCCAAGACTGGTCAAAATGTGCCAAATGAGGCTGCCTAAAGGCAGGGTGCTGTTACAATCAACTTTTGGATGCCTTCCTCGACTCCAAATTCAGCTCATGATAGCTCATTGGAAAGATATTTATGTCGAGCTATCATTTTACTCATCAAGAAAGTCATTTTACCAACCAGGCTAGGATAAAACTTGATTTTCCCAAGGTCACTTCAGAGGTGCATCAATTCTCCCGAGGCGATTGTATTTTTCACATTTCTCTAAAACCATGACACCTGCGTAAAAAGGGAAGGATTTTTTTCTTTTTTGGCAGGTTTTGGACAAAAACCTCTCTTATTTTTCAAAAATTCATCTTTTATTGCTCAGAAACATCATTTGAGTGAAACCTATCCCGATGTGTGGAACAAGGGATTTGTCGAAATGAAGCGAAATGAAGGGGATGAGCGGCTTATAAATTCTTGAGAAAATTCTTGGAAGTAGGGAGGGATGTTAAGAAGTAGGGGAAAGTGTAATTTCAAAGATTGAGTGAGGGGAAGGGGTCCAAAAGGGCAAAACATAGGTCCAACCTAGAAAATTGCCCAGTTGTAGCAAGAAACTAGGGTTTGTGCGAAAATGAGGAATTTGGGGGATTTTAGTGATGGGAAGTGTTTAATAAGGTAAATTATGGATAAGGGAAGGTGTATGAACATCAAGATACAAGTTTTTCCGATGATTTTACCATCCAAGAGAAATTAGCTTCAAAACCCTAGGAGAGGGAAATGGACCTTGCCTAGGCACAACTGAAGCATGAACAAGGTGTAGAATGACCCAGTGGAACTTGAAATGCTGATGAAAACCCTTTGAATGATGGTACACTCAGTATGAATGGTGACATGGAACATCATTTGAACAACTTTTACAAGAGTAAAATCCAACCCTAGACCTAATGCCTATCAACCAAATTTTGCTTGAAGACTCACTAAAATGACAAAATTTGACCTTGACACCTTAAAATCACTTTGTAAGAGCATGTTTGATCACTGGAGGAAGGCTACAAAGACTGACACTAACACAAGAAAAAAGGAAAAAGGTAGAGGCAGACCCCATTATATTTCACGACAAGGAAAATCACAAGAATAAGACAGGGGAAACCCCAAGCATCAACCAAAATTCCTATTGTGATTGAATACTACCCTACACAAAAAGAGAAAATGCCTTCCCCTAAGTACCCTATCACCTATGTGAGGAGGCCTACTACTAGATCAACTTCCTCCAAGGGAAAGGCAATCCTATAGGATACAGTGCAAAATCTATAGGAAGCAAAAACACTCCTACAGGATACTCTGTTGAATCTACATGAGACAAAAAAATTGGAAAGGAAGGTAGGGGAGTAGCAAGAAACTAAAGATGAGGACCCAAAGACAAAATAACCTAGCCACCAACCTAACGTGGACTCCTATTACCAGTTTATTGAAGGAGGCAGGGTCACACCTCAAAAATTTGCCATCCCACTTTTCTTCAAGCTTGAGAAGGAGAGGGCCAGAACTCACCAGTGGATGAAAATCGCCAAATCAAAGGGGGTGGAAGACATTGGGCACATGGAAGAGAAACTCAAGGAGATTGGTAGAGAGCTAAGTGGCTTAAGGGACATAAAAGATATAATGAGAAATCAACTATAGACAGAAAATGCATGGTTAAGGGGACATCTGCAAGAAATAGAGAATCAATTGGCATGTATGGCCAGTCTCTCTTTGGAAGAAATCCAGTGTAGGACGCCAACTAAATCATATGCTCTCTACCTCAAAGAACAATGGTTGCAGTTTCAGATTAAGGCCCTAGCACAAAGAGGCGCCATGCCATTTCAGGACTACGAGTAGTTTATTGATCTCTGTGATCAAAGTACACTAGAAGATGTTGAAAAATGTGCAACAATAAATGTTTAATTTAGAATGTGATAAAAATATACCTACTAAAAATAGCATGTCTAAAAATAGTAGTTTGGCCAATGAGGTCATTGGCCACATTGGGTGAGAGGTGAAACTGCTAAAAATAGAATGTTCGAAAAATAGCATTTTTGAGTCCTTTCCTATTTATAGTAGTCCCTAGTCTATCTATAGGAAGTAAAATTAATTTTGGTCTTAACATCAGTTGGAAATATTAATTAATTAATTTCGTTGAGTTAATTAGTTAAGGAAATTTGAATTTGAAGTCTTTGTGAGCATGCACATGAGTCGTCCCACTAATTGAGGAATTTATCCTTAATTTCCTCCATTGATTGAGGGAATAAGTATGAGTTCTATAATGAGAGAATTAGTTGACTTAGTTCTTACTAGTCAAGTCTAGTTAGATTATTTTCACAAGTTGTTAAAAATAATAAATATAGTTTGTTAATGCTTGCATGCATGTGACAACTATTATTTTAGATAACTGAGAATTCACTCATGGATAACTGTTACATGTCAGTTCTGTCAAAGACCCAGTTGAGATCAAATGTGGGATAGTGTACTATCATATGATTGACTATTTCTAGTAAGCAGATTTTGCATGATTGAGGAACTAGTGTCCTCAAAGATTGCGTAGTTAGACCATAGGTTGACTTGGTATGTTTGGAATTAATTGCATATGCTTTTGCTATGATTTCCTAAGCAAACTGCACAAGGAAATAGGGATTGGACCATAGGTAAAGCCTTTATATACAGGGCTTGGTTGGTTCATGAGACATATCTTCATATCTTCATAGCTCATTGAGAACTGGACAGCTTGAGAGCTAATTCTTTTTGTATTGTGAAGAGGATTTCCATTTGATTGATAATACATGGTTGGGGTTTTATGCTGGTGCTTTCCCCTGGATATATCTTGTGTTATGTGTGATTATTTCTCTTAATCATTTATGCATGTTTCTACTTGATGTTTCTCATGAATCAATTATGCTTTTGCTTAATGTTTTGTAGAAGTAGAACAAGTATTATGCTTTAGGACATTGCATATATCGGTTTGTTCTATAGGTGAAATTTCTACAGAATATAAGGCCAAAATGGCCAAGTTTTATTTGCACAACATGGCCCTCACAGACATGAATGTATGGGACCCTAATGCCAAGCTAGGAGATCTACAATTAATGGCTTTAGCATCATGGATGAACCATGAGGAGAAGAGCTGCAAAGATGAAAAGGATATTGGCAAGAGATAAAAATGAACCTCTTCTGATCAGAGCTGAACAATCAAATCCCATGGCCCTCATCAGTACCCATAATTTGATTGCAAATGATCCTCAACTAGCACCTAGATATCTTGCTTCCCAAGAGCAAACAATTTCACATTTTGAGGACATGTTTAGGTTGCTAGGAGATGATAGTATACATGCTTGCCTGAGGAGATGGATCACACTGCCATACAACTTAAAGATAAGAGAATATCACTCTCCTCAAAGGTTGAGAGAGGAACTCAATAGAACACATATGTATAAGTAATCTATGCAAAGGTTGAAGGTCAATTGGATAGGCATAAAACTCAGTCCACCACTACTCTTAGGGATGCTAGAAGGGAGAAAAGAAGAAGAAGAAAATAGGTAGTGGGAGGAGGTAGAAAATAAAGCAAGCTTCTATGAAAAAGAAGAGAAGACCACAGTAGAGGCATGGGATTTCAGAGATGCCACAAGAGCCATGAAGGATATAGATATTGATTAAGTTGCTCAAAGGATGAGCAACACTTTCAGCGGGGGAGTGATGATGAGCCTCATCATTGGGTAATTATATGGGCCTTAACTTACCTCCTAGCTTAGTCAAACCATCTTTTCCCATAACTTATTACATGTTTTTTTATTATATTTTGTTTATGAGGTGAGTTAGAGTTGGATATTATGCTTTATGGTCTAATATGCGTTGAATGCGGGATTAAAGGAGAAAATCAAGGAATTTTGGCAAAAAATAAGGTAAAAAATCGAATGGGAAAAGGAAGAGGGATTGTAGGAGGTAAATCCTCCTCATTTACTACTCCTCCATTCGAATATTCCTCCATTCATCACATCAGCTCGAAGTGCAAACATCCACATCATCAAGACTAGAAGGCAGCCGAGCAAGTGAGAGACAAAGCACCAGTTATCTCAAGTTTGGGGAGTCGAGCCTCCCTAATTTTAAGGAAGTCGTTGGGGACTTTAGATGTATAAGTAGAGAGGCCTAGGACCTTAGTAGGATTTGGATTTTTTTTATTGTGAAACTCTAATTTATTTTCGAGCTACAAAACTTGTGACAGTTCTATTGATGTAATCTGTTGTTTTGGTAATAAGAATGAGTTTTGTTTTGAGCCAGCACTGAGTTAACTCAGAGGGATGAAGCTCTCGGGTTAGGGCCCAACCCTAAAAGCCAAGGCTCCTCTTTATTATACATGTATGTTTAGTGTATATTCATAGATTCATAGCTTCATTGTTAATTTGTTTTTAGATGCATTTCCATTACAAGTAGTGTAGATTAGATTGGTTGTTTGATAGTTTGCTTCCATTTGTGCCTTATTTCAAGTAGCAGGTTAGCAAGGAGAAAAAGGATCACCACAAGGTTGTTAGCAGGTGTCTCGGCCTCACTTCCTCCCTCTCAGACCATTACTTGAGGAAGGGACCCTTAAGCAACCCCAAAAACATAGATTTCTAGTTCTTTTATGAGCTTTGGAGTTTTTTGTCTTTAATTTATGTATTTGGTTAATTTTTCAAGGTACATTTCATTGTCATATTTTTCATCTCCATTTTTGCAGTAGATATCACTCATGATTTCATTCCTTTCAACAACTTTCTTCATGCATAGTATAGGCAGTTCATTCATTAATTCTTCTTTTCTAGTTTATGAAAAATGTATCTTGTTGCACAGCTTTTTGGAAGACACACATGTTTTATGCAGAGTAGGTGCTTCAAGAGGAGACTAAGACTTCATAACCATCAACCACCTTCCACTTCATCCACCTTAGCCATCCCTTGTTTTCACCATCACCTTCACTAATTTTCCATCATTTTTCATAGAAATTCTCCCAAGCACATTGAACAAATCTAGCCATCTATTATCTTGGATATTGACTCTTGAGTTATCCTAGACATTATCCCACTCCATTCCACCCGTCACACACCTTTCCTAAGCCTCCCATCACCTCCAACACCTCACATTTAACTCTTGGTTGTATCTTGTAGGTTTCCTGTAATTCCTACAAGATCATCATGTAGGTTTCTAGTACATCCTGAAGGTTTTCCTGAAACGGCCTGTTTTGAGCCTGAATTGATGGAAAATCTCTAGGAAGTCACCAAAAGCCTCCCAGGGGTCCTCCACACCATTCAACCATCTCATAACCCTTGTAGCCATCCTTAAACATACTTGATCAGCCTGCCACATCCACAAGAACAGTTAGTTTGCATACTTGATTTTGCATAAAAAGACGAGAAAAGCAAAAACAAATTTAGTTTAGTCTCTTTACTTGCACATTAGTATTTTTTTATGCTTCTTACTTGTACAACTTAGATAATAGCATTTGCTTCATGTTGATTTAGCATTTCTGCCTAGCATAACTTCTTAAATGGTTAATTAGGGTATGGTGTGATTTAGCATTACCTATTGACCTTCTCCATTAATGTAGTAGAGTAACTCTCTTAGAGTAGATTTACATTTCTTCCATCAAAGAATCAAGCTTCTTCTGACTCCATAGAGGTTTGGATTGGAACCCTAGTGGTCTCTTGCCAGCTGAACAATCACTTTTACTTGTGCATACAACACTGTCACCTCCAAGTTTGTACGAACCCCGGGTTGATAAGTAAAGTCTGTAGCCCAGGAGTTGCAACATCCTTGATGCAATATTGGCGCTCACCAATTGTATCAAAAAAGGGAATTTTTATTCACCCTACTAGAATTAAAGAAATTTAAGAAATTCGTCTTCCTCATAATAAAAAATCCATGCAATCTTCTTTGGACAGATCAATTTCGTCAAAATATTTGCCCCTGATTTTTCATAAATCGTTCGACCATTACAAAAAATGATCAAGAAAAACTCAACCTTTAAGTGGGGTCATGATGAAAGACAAGCTTTCGACTCAATCAAAAAATAAATCATCAATTCTCCCTCTCTAAGTATTTTGTATCTCTTTTTTTAGTTCAAATTTTCAAGGTGTTGAACTAGATTACTCAAAGGTAGAGAAACAAGCATTTATTGTTTATAAATCTATAAAGCATTGTATACCATTTCTCTTAAAAACACATATGAAATTAATTGTCCCATTCCCAGCAGTGAGACAATTACTTATACATAAAGAGTTAGGAGAAAAGAGAGAAAAGTGGGTAACAACTCTGTAGGAATATGATATTGAAATGAAACCAACCAAAATTATCAAAGGACAAGGTTTCTACATATTGCTTACAGGAGCATCCTATATACCAGTTGATCAAGACGTAGGTAACAATGAACACGCATCTAAGGTAAACCTTATTGATACTGAGTCCCAATACGAATATCTAATTTTTTATTTAAAAAATGGATATGCTCCTCCTGAAATCAATCATAAAAGAAAAATAGCTTTAGCCTTTAAGATTGAAATAAAATCAATATGAGATTGTTGATAATGTGTTATTGAGAAGAAACTATGATTCTGTTTTGTTAATATGTCTTGAAAAATCTGAAGCCCAAAAGGTTTTACAGGAACTTCACGATGGACCAGCAGGAGGACACTTTGGAGGAGATACTGCCGTGCATAAAATCCTACATGCAGGATACTATGGGCCCAATCTTTTCAAAGATACTCATGCATATGTAAGAAAATACAAAACATGCCAAACTACGTGTGGAAGGCAATGAAAACCAGCCTAGCCTCTACAGCTAGTAAACATCGAACAACCTTTTGAACAATGGGGGTTGGATATCATAGGTGAGATTGTTCCTCACTATTCTAAGAAACATAAGTATATTTTGACTACTACAAATTATTTCACTAAGTGGATGGAAGCAATTCTATTAAAGGTAACCAATTCTGGCACAGTTATTGAGTTTATTGATCAATTTATCATTACACGGTTTGGTTTACCTTTTGCACTTACATTTGATAATGCATCGTACTTTTTGGGTATTAGTTTGATTGAGTTTGCACTTAAGAGAGGTTTTAAACTAAAATATTCCACTAACTACTATCCCCAAGGAAACGGTTCAGTAGAATCCACTAATAAAAACCTCCTAAGAATAATCAAAAGAATTGTTGACCAAAATCAACGTAATTGGCATAAATATTTAATATTTTCTCTATGGGATGATAGGGTAACTCAGAAGGCCTCTATAGGTTCTTATCCATTTAACTTAGTGTATGGGAAGGAAGCCATCATTCCATCACATTTAGCGCTTCCCTCACTAACCCTAGTTCAATTCACTGAAGAAACACCTACTTATTCTTTACAAATTGAGACATTCCCAAATCCTAAAACTAGAAGAAGAAAGGGAGAAAGCACGCATGCCAAACATCAAAAAATAGTGGAAGCTTCTTTTGATGCAATATGAGTGGCACAAAAATCCTTCCATGTTGGAGACCTAGTTCTCAAGTAAGACAAAGCAGACGAAGAAAAAGGGAAACATACAAAATTCCAGAAATTGTGGCTTGGTCCATTCCTGATTGTCGAACAGATAGGCCCATATATGTTCATACTACAAGATTTATCAGGAAAAAGAGATTCTCTTCTTGTTAATGGGCTCATATTAAAGAAATTATTTTCTTAATTTTTTTCACTTAATATATATCTATATATATATATATATATATGATCAGTTCCATCGTACATCCCACTGCAATTTATTTTCCTTTTACAAATATTATTAATAAAAATGTTAAATAGCTCTATTGACTTTTCAGAAATCTCTTGAAGTTATTTTTTATTTTTCATTTTGAAGGTAGGAATTTTCTAAAAAGTGGTTACCAAAATTGAAAACTAGATTAAAATTATATAACTCTAAAATTTTTCCTTTAAGTTGTGAAATATTTAAAAAACCTCAAAAATTATATCTTTTTACTCTAGTTTCAGTCAAAAAGGTTATCCTTAAAAAGTAAAGACTTTCTTACGACTAAAGCACTTTCAACTCAGATTTGTCATCCAAAACTCTTAAGGAGTCAATGATTCTCCCCATCTCATCACGAGCCTACTTACCATGATCATAGGGAACCAATTAAATTGACGTTACCATACTGAACACCAAATTAGGGTAATGACTTATGATTTTTCAATTATAAGACAAGGGGTCTCATCACGAGCCAACTTGTTCAGTTTGATTATTACCCGTGAATGGCATTGTCGTTATCTAGCCACCAAACCAGGACATTGGCTTTTTAGAATCAGCTAAAACAAAAAAACAAAAAAAACAAAAAAAAACAAAAAAAAAAACAAAAAAATTACCTCTAATTATTGCACTATTAAATGGATGGGATACTGGATTATTGTTGGTTAAAAGGTAACCATGTCAAAACTATGAATGCTTGCTAGAAACAATGGCTCTACCTGTGACAAATGAGTACATCAGAAGCTAAGTCATAAAAGGCCCCCTATTTTATATTTATAATTGATTAATGATTGATACAAGTAAATAGGTGTTTTTCATTCATGAAAGGTTTTTTAAATAAATTTCCATTTAATGAATTCTATAGTCAAAGTAATTTTATTTATCTAATTTTTTCGAAAATTAGTTTCCACTTCCTAAAATTATTTTTGTTGAATATTTGAAGAAATTCTTTATTATTCATCAGAGATAACTGGTTCTTCCAGTGAATTGCCAATTGTTGTACTATTCAACGACCCCCATTTTAATATATTATAAATTTTCTATGAAATTTATTATATTAAAATAGGGGCCCTTTAGTTTTAAAAAGCCTTTGATTTTAGCTCTTTAAAAAATAAAAAATTAAAAAATAGAACATAAACATAAAAAAATAATAATAAAATCCCATAACCAAAGTTTAATACTTAGGCTTTTTAATTAAAACCTAAGTATTAAACCTTGATTATAAAAAAAACATTTTAAATAGCCCCTGAGACCAAGACTATACTAAGGCTTTAAAAAACCTTAAGTATTAAACAAAATGGGTTGTTTAATTAAAAAAAATAGTCGAAGTTTTTTTCCCGAAGGTTAAATCCTTTATAAACTTTGACTCATCCAAAATCCCACATCACAAATAAACATAAAGAAAATACCCCTCCACTAATTCCATTGCAATTGCGATATAAGCACCATACCCGATGACCAAGTTAGTGCAATCCTATAAATCCCTCGCGTCTATAGATTGCAATAATCACAAACTTAAGTCTCTGCCTTAACCCGATTGTGATTTGATAAGGCTAGACCCAACTAGGTAGTTAACTTCACTTTATAATGATATCGCATCCGGGACATCGCAAATCCCATAGCGCAAGTCCCAAGACCAAAGCACTCTGCCCCTTACTGTTTGCGATATGCGATATAGTCGGATCCGACAAAATTATACACTGCAATCCATAAATCTCCCATGTCCATGACCATCGCAAGATCTAAAGGCCTAAGGCCAAACCCTACTCCACACCACCGATTGTGATATGCGATAAAGCCTAGACCCAATTTTGATAAAGTCTTTGGATTAACCCAATCTTGGTCTTGCATCATGATTTTATAGATTTGATCTAGATCATCGTCACTTTCCTCATAGTTGCAGAACGGTTCAGTATAGCGTGGTCCTTTTGTTGTGTCCAATGGTACTACAACGTGGAGCAATTTTCTTTTAAATGACATTCTACGCTTCTTCAAGTTGATTACCCAATTCATATCAATAGCCCAGCCTATTCCAAGGAGTGCGGGCTATGGATTGGTGTCATCAACAATTTCTATCACTTCAAAATCAGCCGTCGCACATGCACCTTCTATATCTATGGTAACTCCCTGCAATCATCCTATGGGGATAATCTTCTGCTGGTTCGCCATCCTCAATTGGATCGGAGACCATTGCAGCACATGTCTTCCCATTCTCTCCTAGCTCTGTTTAGGCAATGCGTTCGTGTCAAACCCCAAATCCAAAACAACTTGGTCCATCTCATAGTCTCCTATTTGTGTGGTAAGCCTCATCTTGCGCCCTATTCTTGCCTTATGCTTACCAATATTTCGACTATGCAGGGTCCATTAAGAGCATTATCCTTACTGACACACTTGTTTATTAACTCTTGTAGTCCTTTCATAGCCTTACTATCGCACAATATTTTCATACAAGTCTCCAAGAAGGTGGTAAGCACAGAGGGATCAACCTATGTAAGCACGCTGGTGTCTGGAAGTTTGTTCTGACTCCCTAAGGTAGAGGCTTCCATGAAGCTTTTCTTCAATGTTTCCTTCACACACTCCAGATCAAAACCAGTCTCCTTTTCTGGGGCCTTGTGGACCCATCCACCTTTTTCAAGATGTTTTCCCTTATCTTCACTAGTCGGGATCTCACTTCGCAACACAATATTCACATTTGGGTCCTCCTTGCATGTCTTGACCCTCACCATCTGTAAGTTCTATGTAGGATACTGAAGCAGTGCCTTCTTCTCCTGCATCTTGGCCATTAGAACAGGAATTTCTTTGATTGTGTAGTCAAATTGAATGTAGTATTGACATGATCGGCGTGTTTGGTTCATATACGCCCACGCGTAGTGTCCTAGCATTCCACAATTGTAGCAAATAACATGCCCACAACCTCTACCAAGTTCTCCTCCTCGGCCTCATCTACGTCCTTGATATCCTTCGCGTGCTCCCCCAACGCCTTGACCTGGAGGCCAAATTTTTGCTTGCATTTGATACATAAGCATCGTCTCCATCATTAATTTATAGCTTCGACAGTGGCACTCATCGTGGCCCACTGATTTGCAGAAATCGTAGAAAATTTGTTGTGGTGTATGCACAAACTTTTGCAGTAAGTAAAAATTATCTGTTACATGCTTTCATGCCACCTAGCAAATAGTGCACCATAGCACAGGCCTTGCACTTGGTCCTACTGGAGCTTCCTGCCTTAGGGGCATTGGCCCCCCTCCTTTGATGTAATTCACGAAGACAAGGTAGTGATTTTTATCATGCCCTTGGTTTTTACATTTGAGACACCAAACTTCTTCGCGCACCTCTAGCCGTGTTGCTTTTTCCTTTTTCAAGCTCTGCAGTTCCAAGCAAAGGTTCTACAGTTCTGCATGTATCTATTGAACCCCCAACGAAGCATCATGAATAGGAGTTTCATGCAATCTCATCACAATTTCTAGGGCTTCGGCTTGAGTTCCTATCTTTTGTTGTGATAAAGCAATCCTTAAGTGGGGCAATAGTGCAGCTATAAACCAAACGTGGTGATGACTATCTGTGAGATTCATATTAGCTTCGTGGATCCTACACTTCAATCTTTGATCTAGCTACCATGGAATTTCACCAAGCCTCATCATGATTTCCTTAAATCCAATTACTGATTGCGAGGCAGACTTAGGCTTACCGAATTCTTTGTTTAAAGTGGTATGAGTATCTGCTAATGATGCCAATGGATTATCAATGCAGTACTTAATGTACCATGTCACCGCGCGATCTTGCAGAGTGGTAACCAGCTATGCCTTTTTTATATTATCATCTGCAAATTGTTTTTTGTCCACACAGCCTTCGCAACAAACCAAAATTGATCTCAATCCTCACTTCCTAATCCCATGAAAACTGGCAACTTCATTGTATTCGACATGTTGGCCATCAGTGGTGGCGGTGGCGATGTGGACGATGGTGTATGTTGTGGAGGTGAAGGTGGAGATGGTGTGGGTGGATGAGGTATCTGTGAAAAAACCAACCTTATCAACTGGACAATGCTCTACAGTGAAGCCTGTGTTTCTCCCTCACCATCACTCATAGGAGGTTCAATCAATAGGTTATATTCAAGGCCTGCTCTTCCCCTGTCCCTAAAGACCTTCCCACTTTGTGTAGCTCCAAACATCAAGGCAGTGGCATAACTCATTTTTCAAACAACAACATCTTAATCCAAGTATTCAAAGATCTTAGATATTTACCTTGCAGTGCTTTCAAGAAACATTGCTCTGCTTCATTGTAATTCTCTGAGGTGTCGACCACAAACTCTATAACAAATCCTCCTATAATCCAATCAAGCCAATGGTCAGTAGCATGCACAATCTTATCTTCAGAAGCTTCCAACCTTCACACTAATTATAGAGTCCACACTATTGGATCGTCAAGCTTCCACCTCCCTTGGTTGTCTGCCAATTTAGCTATCCACTCGTATAGTTCAATTGGGAAGGTGCAGAAGAAATTTTTGTGTATTTCGGTGTACAAATATATGTCAACCCAATGTTCTTTTATCAGGCGCAGATTCCTGTTTTCTTGCGCCACGAATTCGTGGATCTTTCTATCGAACCACTTCATAATTTCCTTCTTGGTCATATTCCAGTGATGCAATATCACACATCTCTTTACGCAAATCTCAGTCCCAGCAATGGAACCATGTATTGGATTAGGGGTTCCTAACCCAGGTTTAGAGTTAGTTGCACCAAAAAAATCCCTACACTGCTGGCCGTTTCAGCATCAATCCACGGTTCACAAACTAAAGTCTCACCTGAAGCAATCAGTATGGGGGGAAGCTAGAACCAAGTTTTCGCACCCAGAGATCAGTGTGATGTCCTTTTGTGACCTAGATCTGCCTATGTGGAGATCTTTAAGTGCTTATGGCTTACGGCATTAACTTCCTCGAACTGGCCTCTAGACCTCCACGAATGTCTATGACTGACTTTGTAGACCCTGAACAAGTGAATTAGCTACTTACGTGTACCATAGATTACTTTTAGATCAATATTTACTCATATCCATCTAAGTGTTTGATAACTTTAATAGATAGTGTTATGATTTCCACGTAATCACTTAAGATTAATTGCATTCAAATAATAAGACGGATCAAGTAAATCCACGCATCAATACATCATTATTTTATAAAGATATCATTCCATCACATCATATATCACAATCATAACATAAGTAAAGAGCTAAAACACAATTTTTTTTGCAATAATCTTATTTATTTATCTTTAATATAAGTTTAAAGACTCAATACTTTCGTGTGCACTCAGCTGCAGGGGTTCACGCACTTAGCTGGGGATACTACTCTAGGTGTCTGCGCACTCAGTTGTAAAGCCTTTCCCTCCTTTAAGACTTCTACCTCTGCGCTAGGCTTCTTTTCTCATACCCGTAGACTTCTTATTACTTTATTTTAGACTCTCTAAGACACACTTATTTATACAATCCCATGGTCCGCAGACCAGGGGTAGATCTCAAAATCCAACTCAAATTTACATAAAGTAGGGTAAAAACCCTTTTTGACTCTTAAGTGGCTATGCACTCTGTGACCTTAATGTACGGAGACTTTTCAGCTTTTTACATCAAAAAATGGGCTTTTGCCCCAAAACTGACCCTAGGGGACCCCATCCCAATAACAAGCTATAACAAGAATCTTGGAAAAATGATATTACTATTCTTGTTTCATTGGGATTATTGCTCTAAGTGATTTGTATATTTGATATTGTCATCTTGTTTTGAAGAGTAATTTCAACATTGTCATATTGAATAATTTCTTATTGTAATCTCATTGAAGCAATCACTCATAATATGGACCGTCATTCTAATTTATAAGTGCATCTCTAAAATATACCTCAAAGCATAAGCTTGGTTGTAAGAAAAATAGGACCACCTTCTTCGCACAATTTGAGAAGTCTAGGTCCTCATTTGTAGTTACATAGATGACCTTGCAGTTCTCTTGTGGGAATTATCTTGTAGGACTATAGGAACTTAGTTGGTTAGAACTCCACGAGAGGTATCATTAATGAGGCCTTAGCCTCCTTCCTTTGGGCTTCTCTCTACAACTTGTGGTGAAGACTAGTTTCAAAAGAATTGAGAGGAGGGATTTACGTAGACTAGGTCTTGCACTTCATTTAGGATAGATTCTACATCTTGGAGAAACTATTCATGTAGTAAATTCATACATTAATATTTATTTCACAAGTAATTCATCTTAAAGGCACTGTTCGCCCACTTATATCTTAAATAATCTAATCTAATTGTGCTTAATAATCATACTTGCCTCTCATTTTTAACTCAAATTTCTATTTCATTCAGTTGTATCTCCTCATCTTGTTAACTTCCAATGAGTTTCTCATCATCTCATCCATAGTGATTACCCCCCTATTCTCGATGTGAAAAAAACCCCTCCAAACTTTTGCTTACACTTGAATTTTGGAGCCTACTGAGGATCTTATGATCTATCATTCCATGGTTAGTTCATGGTTGTCATATGTTTTGTAAAATGTTAAGTATTCTTCTAAATTTCAAGGTCATTTTCTTATACATGTTCTACCTTCAAGGAGTTCACCAACATACATCTTTATGTGCAAGCTTAGATAAGCATTCTCTAGCTCGTGAAGATAAGGCTTGTTGTTGTCTTTGTGGGGCCTAACCCAAGTTCAACAACCATTTGTTAGCTTTGTGGGGCCTGACCCAGGTTCAGCGTTAGTTAGCCAAACAAATCCCTACACTAGTGGCCCTTTCGGCATCAGCCCAAGGAGCACGGACTGAAGTATCACCCGAAGCAATATGGGGGGATGCTGGAACCAAGATTTTGCACCCTAAGATGGTTGTGATGTCGGTTTATACCCTCTGTTCCTACTTTCATGTAGGTCGTTAAGCCTTAGGCTCTGTCTGTCTACCCTTCATCCTGCCCTACTGTACCTCCATGAAGGTGTACGATTGACCTTCACGCAACCCTGACCCGCGATCTAGGTAGTTTCGCACTACTGTGATAGTGTACTATATAGGTTCCCAAATTATCTTAAGTGTTTTAATTATCTTACTAATCAACCATAGTTAGTGCCGCATACACAGATATTCTTACTTGCGTTCGATTAACTAATACAGTCACATACATTCATGCATCACATGAACATTGTAAGTTAAATCCAAAACGCAATATAACCAGATGCATTAGGAAGAAATAAATACCCATAATTTGCAGAATACTTCTCTTTATTGATATCTATAGATTAATATAGACTCTATCCGCCCTCCACACACAGGTGCAGGGGTTCATGCACTCACCTGTGGACTTCCACCCTAGGCCTTTGTGCACTTAGCTGAAGAGCCTCTACCTTCGCTAAGATCCGAAACACCTATACTTCTCAACCAAGACTCCAAATTTCTACCAAATACTTAGATCTTACTTACTTAGCTCCTTTTTATACAATCCCATGGTTCGCAGAACATGGGTGGATCTTTACAGCTAACTTTACACTTTAAAAAATAAGGGCGGATAACCCTTTATGACTCTTGACACCTTTGCACTCCAGAATCACAAAATGTGGAGACTTTACAACTTTATTACAAAAATTTTCCCGAAACATGGGCTTTTAGCCCCAAAAATGTCCTTGGGGGAACCCGTTCCCAACACTTGTGCAAGCACTAGTGCTAGTGACAGTGCAATCTATAATTACAATGCACTGCATAATACATATTGGCATTTAGTTTGCACTCTGTTAGAAAATTATATATTACAGAGCAATGGAAAACATAAAATATATAGCAGAAATATAAACATAGAAAATGAATAAAACAAGAGAGACATAGATATACATGGTTCACCCAATTTTGGCTACGTCCACGGAGAAACAGCCAGCCCTTCCTTTTATATTATCCAGCAAAATGAAGAGATACAACCTACAACATATCTATTGTAATTCCCTCTTCGCTCTCACACAATCTCCTCTCTCTTTCTCACTCAGAATACATATTGACATAGACGCAATAAAATTCCCTTATATATAGTGAGGGGTTGCCTTCTAGGGCAAAAAACCCTAAATTAAACGTAAATTCTACAATTAGATCTCCGCCTAATTAAACATAACTTCTACTGTCAGATCTCTGCCCCCCTTGGACCCCCCTTGCAGTGAAAATAGTATGGGCGGTGTTGCTACCACATTACGAACTGGGGTCCAATGCGGTAATACCTCTTAATAAAGAAGATAATAAGGCTCCATACCCAACACACTGTCCCTTTATTGTCTTCCCTAGTTGGATTACAATTGCACTTTCATTTTGGTGAGTTTTCTCATTTGTTGTGTTGTCGCACCTTTGTTGTCCAATGTGTCGCTTTCATGTTCGCAACTATTGTTTTCACTTATGTTCACTTAGATAAATGTTTTTTTCATGTTATATTCACTATGAAATGTGTCACTTCCATTTTCTTTAAGCCTTTACAAGCATCTTTTGCACTGTTCTCTTACCTTCTTAAGTGTCATCTTTTGGCATGGGAAGTGTCACACATCGCAAAATTAGAGTTATGGTTTTTTTTCAAGGGGAAAATTTGCCCATGGGACTTTGGATTGGCGGTGAATGGGTACGCTGTTAAGACACTATTTGTGATAGGTCACCAGTTCAATCCCCTGTGGGTACTTAGGTTAGTCTTAACTAGAAAAAAAAAGGGGGTGGGGGGGGGGGGGTGGTGTGGGGTGCGGGGGGGATTTGGTTTCGATGGGTCCTACTGGGGGATGGGTCCTACTTATGATATAGACATGTGTTAGATACATTCCCAAAGTTTCATTCATTGTCATACTAGTGCCATTTTGATGCATTCTCCTACACTATTATGTCACGTTAATCATAAATGCATGCATTAGAGATATTCCCCAAGTCTTGAACACTTCCATATAAGTGTCATCACTATCATCGCAAAGTGTACCCTAAGTGTCGCACTTGGAGGAGAGTATTAAGGGGATCATGTTGTTTCTAAGTACTAAGTGTTATATGTTGTTACATTGATTGTTTTGAGTGTGTGATCATGGTTAAGTCTCACCTTGGTTTCATATCTAGTTCGTTGATCCCACACTTAGTCAAATTCTAGAAGATCCTATGCCCGATCAACTTGACCTCACTCAGCCATCTTGAACTATGCATTGCAAAGTAACAAGACTCAAGTATATCCCTTTCCTCCTAGAACTATGCAATATATAGTTCCTGTCTCTAAGGATTTTCGATTACACAGCCACGGTGCTCAAGTATTTCCTCCCTACCCACAAAAACTACACAATCCTGCCTCCCAAAAAATCTCTTGTTGCACATTACATAGTATCAATCATCAAGTTGTCTCCTTAATTCCTTGAAATGTGAAACTGCACAATCAAATGACTAGTCTCCCTTCAGAACTGCACATTGCCAGTCTCAAGGCTCAAGCCTTCCTCACTCATACCCTCAACTACACAATATTCCTACCTAGGCCTCCAAAATTGTGCATTGCATAGTCACAAGCTTCAATCCTCCATTTCTGGCCTCTGGAACTTCACAGTGAAATCCCTAAGTCTTCCTCCAACTTCAATACCTAGTTCCATCTCCATCAGTGATTTTCATGTAGCCTTTTAGACTAGGAGTTTTCAAACTGATGTCATCTTGTCATGAGTGATTTCTAGTTGCAGGTACTATATATTTTCATGATAGGATGATTATTGAGGATAAGGAGGAGGATAACATACTAGAAGACACTTATGAAGTTGTAAAGACAAGTCAATCATTGCACAAGAAGATGAAGGGACACCATATTGTGACAGAAGTTGGAAGGTCAAGATCATAGTGAAGACTTTCTATTTTCATCCTCTTAGAGGGTGAAGAGGGAGAATAAAACATATATTTCATGAAGATGAAGTACTAAACATACCTCTCACAAATATTGAAGACAAATCAACAAGAGGAACATCTTGGCATTGCCACTTCATCATGGAATCCATGTCATCATTTTCAAGTTTTGACTTGTACCAATGCCATCACAATGTCATGTGTGTCCATGTGTATTGCCACATAATTTGTGGATGTAATGATGTAATTATTAAATGAAAAGGACAAAATGTAATGCGTGGAAGTCCAAGATTCATATGTGGAATATGAAAAGTCACATAGTCATATATGGACAAAAACGCCTTTAGGAAAAGTCCAAAATTCATATAGAAGTCGAAAGGTCACATTAGAATTATAAGATTCATGAGGGAAGCTCAAGAGTCATGGGTATATGAAATTTCATCCCTCTTGTTACAAATATACCCTCATAGCTCAAGCAAAGAGATATTTTAGGCTTAGCCTTTGGAGAGCTAGCCTTGGCTTCTCTAGCTTAGCATAAGAGAGAAGATCATTCTTTCGGGAAGCAAGAAGTGACTTAATGTTCCACTATTGGAGCTAGTGTCTCACCATTATAAATGTGTACTTGGATCTTTCACCTAATAATTAGAAGCTCTATGAGCGAACACATTTTCATGCATGTATCGTGAATGTAGTAAGACTATTCTTTCTATGTTTGTGGTATGTGTTATGTTCACATGTACTAAGGAAATTAAACTATTTCGGTGGCTTTGGTACTTATCTTGTTGAATGTGTGTTGTATTTTCTTTAATAATCATTGTGTCTATGTGAACTATTTTTATAGATAAATAATGAACCTTTCCTTTCTCTCATGTGTCTCTCTTAGTATAGTACTATTACTTTCCTTATAGAGGTTCACTTTTAATTCCCTTTCTCAGAAGTCTCCATTTACACATTGCAATTCGTGTTTCATAGTGTCAACTTGCTTTCTTATTTCAAAGGTTATGTGAATACTCTCTTATGTGATTCATTGAAGCCAATCCAAACCTTAGAGTTATTATAGTATGGTTGATACTCCAGATGGGTCTCCTACTCCAAATGATGTGAGGTCAAATTGGGACTTCACATTGGGGAGACCCCCTTGGTTGATGGATTTCTAGCACCATCAACAAGTTGGTGCTAGAAGGAGGGCCAAATGACAAGTTGTTCTCATTGAGTCTATTTTGAATCTCTTATCTTAAATGGCTCATCACAAAATTATACTCCCGGAGTGCTTCTCTAAAAAATATGATGGTAAAATTTCAATCCCCAATGAGTCTCTTTATAACTTGTCCCAATTAAAGTTTGATCATGAGGGTGAAATATCCATAACAGAGTATATATCTAATTTTCTCTATTTTTGTGTGTTTATGAAATTGATTCTAAAGATGTTTCTCTTATACTTTCCTTCCTCAACTTTGAAGTTCAAGTTAATCGATGGTGTCATAACTTACCATATTCTTCCATCCATTATTTTTAACACTTCATCAAGGAGCCTCATTTAGCCTTCGACAAGTATGATTACCATGACGTCCTTAAAATAATTAATCAACTAAGGATGAACCCTAGTGAATCAATTGAGGATTTTTCTAATCGGTTCCTTCACCTAGATTATGAATTTCCTAAGGAACATATGGTTTGGGATTTATTTAAAAAAAAAATTGACTGTTTGGTTTATACATCTTTACATGGTGATCCCAAACCCCCTGATAATTTTGTTTCCCCAACTTTTGTAAATCATAAGACACCTCTAATTTCATATGACGAACCTATTATTCCTTTTGTTCCTTGTCCTCCTCCTTTTTCATTTCCGATTTGGGTGCCCCCTCATAATGATTTGAAAGATGGGAAATCAAGAAATCAAATGGTTGATCCGTCTCTTCAACCTTCATCCATTTCTCATGATCCATATCCAATGGAGGAAACCTTGGAATGGTTTGTTGATCCTAAGGTGAAGACTAAAACCTCCATTCCAGAAGAATATATTAACATTCATAAATTTAGTCCTAAATTTTATTTGGATATCTGCCATCATCTGTCACCTCTTTCTCATGATCCCTTGCAACTGGATCTGCTTGATCAGTTTCTTCCAAATCCAAGCAATGAACAGTTGCAAGGTAGTCACATTTCATAGATAGAGGAGAAAGAAGGTGAATATTCTTTCAATCTTTATTCTGTTTCTCAAAATCCTCCATGTGAATATGGTGTTTCATCATTCTTGGTTGATATTGAATTTGGTAGTCAATCAAATGAAATCATTTTTCCTGATCAATCTGAAGTCTTAGGAATTCATCATTCTGATGAGGATGACTTCATTGATATATATGATGATAGAAGCCCGAGTTCACTAACTAATATTTTAGACTCTCAAGAAGATTTTTTTCAAAAGATTTAGATATTAAATATAATTTGGTCAAATAAGATTCTCTTATGAACACTTCTTCCTGTTCACCTCCCTTTCCCTTGTACTCTACTGTTTGTAATGCATCAACTTGCGATGAAGATACCCCATGCTCTTCAAGTTCATCATTTGATGAGTTGACTTATCAATTGATACAAGGTATTAAGGTTATCCATGATGAATAATAAAGAAATCAAATCATAGAGCATCCTTTCATCCATTATCATCTCCTGTTTTGCATAAGTACAACTCTTAAAATTAGGTACTAGGTTGCTCATTAGTTTTCTTTGATTCATACATCTCTATATTTGTGACCAGAAAAATCTTATCAATTGAATAATTTGTCTGTTGAAGTTGGAAAATTTTATGAAATCAATGATGCTGATGCTTTCCATCCAGATAATAGTGTTCTTATTGACCCAACTCATAGTAGTTATCCACATGCAATCTGTTGTCTAACTCAATTGCAAAAATGTAGTTACCCATATTTTAAAAGTTCCGGAACTTGTCAGGCAATTGAGGGACTTCAACTCCCATTGATGGTTATGTTAGGTTCTTGCAATATTGGTATGATCCCCAAACCATGTCAGATCTGGATTTCCTTGTAAAATTATTTACTTTGAATTATTTCACTAGATGCAAACTCGATGCACTTTGGGATTTCTCATTATAATTTTTCTATCTCTTGAGATCATTTTTCTAATCAGATTGAGGATATTGTTGTAGTGAATTCATCTTCATGTATACCTCTTATATCTAACTTGGGATTGGAATGTATGGTTTTCATGAATGCACAAAATTGTGACAATGATCAATTTATGTAACATATTTGGCTAAATAATTCATATCTATTGTGTTTTGGTGAACAATTAGCTCATGATATTCATCGTGAATTTTATTGAGCTAATCATTTTTGTTTTGGCCTAATAAATCCTTTTTAGCATCATTCATTTATTGAATCATTTAGCAGATCAAAAACCCCATGTTGATATGGTTTCTAAATCTAATTGTTGGGAAAAAACTGAGAGGGGAGGGGGGTGAATCAGTATTTAAACTTTCACAATAATAATTTTATTTTTCAATCTTTATACGTGATCTTACAGAAACGAAATGGGGTATGTCTGCAACTATAATGAATGAAACCAATGTATAGATAATAAACTTGTAAAACAATTAATTCATTGTCTATTGAACTTAAATCAACAATAAATAGATGCAGTAAGAACATAATAAATTAACACACATAAGAAGCACACATGAACACCAGGAATTTTCAGGTGGAAACCCAATGTGGGAAAAAACCACTGTTGTTGTCGTCTTAGTCTTCAATCTTCTTATTATTAAAAGTGTTTACAAGTTTTGTGTTGGTGTAGACGTTTTCCAATATGCGGGCATCTACTTGCTGAAGGCTACAACCTTCACTTGTTTTCCAGCTTCTACTGGAAGGGATCTCCAACCCCCTAGCTCTTGTACTGGCTGATATGATTACTAGTACGTAGGCTCCAACCTACATAAGGATACCACCTTCTCTCTTTCTCCAAGGACCACGTTTCATAAATTTTCAGATTGGATACTCCTAGTACACATCAACATAATATGTAGGCCACGTTTCATCAAATTTTGATACCGGACCCATCAATAACATTGAAGATCAAAATCAATCAGCACTGCAATACAACCATTAAATACAACTGCATCGTCCAATCACTAAAACGCATCAACTCTGAAGCAAAACACAATAGGTCAATGTCACCAAAACACAGAGCTAAAGCCATAACACTACATCAAAAACTAGAACCAACTACAACCTCAAAAATCATATGTCAGAATGTCTACGCTACTTCAATGAGGACAACCTATGTGTATACACTACTTTCTGTAACCCAACCTGTGAAACTATACTAACCAAAGACACTCGGAAGATCTACTATCATATTACGTAGTTCTAAATAGATAGCAACAACGATCAACCTTCTTACTCAATCAATTAGTTAGTCAAAGTCAATCTCCTTAAACAATCAGTTTTACTGCAGATCTAATGAAGACATCATTGAAAAATAATAGTAAAACAACAACATTGATCAAATAGATCAGTCATTTCTAAACAACAATCCTTTCCTCTACATACACTACTTGGAAGTGCCGAATCCGCATGTATATGCACCTTCAGCGAGGCGAACCTGCATATAGATCTGCAAATAATACTTATAACTTTGCATCTTTTCAAGAATTTAGATACACCTAGATCATAGTATTGAAAGGATAAAACATGCATTAGCACTCAGATCTAGCCTATCCATTATCAGATCATACAATGAGAAGTCATTTCAGGTCTCATGATCTTGATCCAACATTGTATCCAAGTACACAAGATATTTCAGATATATATCATAACCATAGCCCTAACAACACAAAATATACTTCAGATATAAGTATTCACGAAAAAACCTTTCACTTGCACACCTAGCCCTTTGATCTTCTCCTCCTTATATACCAGAGACTTTGTTAATACCATGCACCAAAACAAAACTTAGAACCTATGGTATTCTTAGGCAGGATCAAGTAATCATTATTCCACTCAATATTGTGGGATAATACCATGGTACGAACACTTGGTATTCTTTAACCTTAATTTAACATCCCATACGTTCTTTTCCTTTTGTGAAACTTCGTTCATATGTATACGTGTCTTTTATTCCGTGTACCTGCTTGTATACACGACTTGGACTAGGTTAACCATCGTATACAACTTAAAACATTCTCTTTCCACAATTTCTTGATTCTGATCTGTAATCCTTTGTCCTATTATCCTATTCTTATGTGCCATTACTCTGTTACCTCTAAATATACATGTTACAATGTAAGTTTCCATGATGCAGAACTGTATCACTTCTGAATTGACCTGTATGTGGGTTTCCATCAAGGAAAACACATGTACAATAATGCCAACAATCTCCCTCTTTGGTGTTGATAGCAACCATATTGATGTTGATCACTTCAAGATGTAGTACCTATTAGATATATAAAGCAACACCAATATACTCTCCCCCTTTGACATCAAGGGTAAAGGGAAGACCAAGATATTCTCCCCCTTAGTACATGATGATAGCATAAATATTTCTCAAAATAATAACATGACTCTATAACTCAACTATGTGAGTATGACCTTCCTATCACCAATGACTCATACATACATCAATCACCCAACCAAGTGGGGATACACCAAATGTTCATACATGATTAAAAATTGCAATTATTACATCATATTTCCCATGCATAGTGGGGGTACAAATTACATCATATGTCCAAAAGGAATCATTCATAATAGACTATGATAGAAAGATACATATTATTACACCATAGGTCTTTACATGACATTTTCATCGAATGACATTAATAACTGAAACCATAGCTGAATTCAGAAACCATGATTCCAACAATGCATAATATTTTGAAGGCTAATGCTCCCCCAGAACCTATGCTACCTGTCCATTCTCAACAATTCATTCATCAAGGAATCTTCATCAATCAAATAAACATCAATGAGAAAATAATATCAACAAACTATATCCATCAACATCAAATTGAATAGCCACGTCATAAACTTATTTTAAGTATAACCCAATATTTTTCTATTAGAAAAACACATATGCTATTGTTGGCGTAGAAACACATGTATATACGCAACTCTTCTTCATGAAATATGTGTATAGAAAAAAATCCTTTGAATCTGAACAAACTGGTTTTAACAGCAAGATGAGGCAGAAACAACTCCCATATTGTGTCTGAGATATTCAAATTATTCCCTGGGAAGAGGTTTGGTAAATATATCAACAACTTGATCCTTGGAGGGAACATACTCTAATTTAATCTTTTGTTCAAGTACTTGTTCTCATAGAAAATGGTACTTAATGGGTATGTGCTTGGTCTTGGAGTGCATAACAAGATTTTTTGAGATAATAATCACACTTCTATTGTCAAATCAGATGGAGATGGGTGAAGAATATGTAATTTGAATATCTTGTAATTTCTACATCATCCAGAGAAGTTGTGTCAAGCAAGATGCAACATCCACATATTCTGCTTCCATTGTAGATAAGGCAATCAAACTTTTTTTCTTGCTAAACCAAGATACTAATCGTGGTCCCTTACAAAATGCACCTCCATGAGTGCTTTTTCAGTCACCAACATTTTCAGCCCAATCTGCATCTGTATATGCATGAAGGGTGAGATCTGTATCTTTAGGATACGATAAACCAAAGTCTTGAGTTCCTTGGAGATATTTGAGTATTCGCTTTACTTCCTGAAGATGTGATTCCTTCGGATTGGCTTGGAATCTTCCAACAATTCCTATCGCATGCATGATAACTGATTCAGTACCTGTTAGATAAAGTAGACTTCCAATCATAGATCTGTACTCTAGTTGATTCACTGTAGGAGATTCATCATTAGAACTGAGACTACATATTTTTACCATTGGAGTACATACTAGATTGGAATCTTCCATTCCGTACTTCTTCAGAATTTGCTTGAGATATTTATTTTGTGAGAGAAAGATGCCATCTTTTGTTTGTTGCACTTGTAGACCAAGAAAATAGGTTAATTATCCAAGAAAAGACATTTCAAAATATTGCTTCATAACAAAAGAAAATTTTTGAATCCTAGATTCTTCATTAGTGCCAAAGGTTATATCATCAACATAAACAACAATAATTAGCAATTTATAATTCTCAATTTTTGTATATAATTTGTTGTCACGGATCCTTTTGTGAAGCCTTGTTGTTGAAGATATTTGTCAAGATGATAATACCATGCACTTGAAGCTTGTTTCAATCCATATAAAGCCTTTTTGAGTTTTCATACAAGATTTACATCATTTCCCAAAATGAATCCTTCTGGTTGCTCAATGTATACTTCTTCTTCTAGATCTCCATTAAGAAATAAAAATTTTACATCCATTTGATAAACTTTGAATTTTCGAAAACTTGAAAGAGCAAGAAACATTCTTATGGCTTCAAGTCTAGCTACAGGTGAAAAAGTTTCTTCAAAGTCTATACCTTCTTGTTGTGCATACCCTTTAAAAACAAGCCTTGCTTTATTTCTAATTACCTCTCCATTTTCATTCAACTTATTCTTGAATATCCATTTTGTTCATATAACATTTTTATCATGAGGTCTAGGAACTAATTCCCAAGTATCATTCTTTTCTATTTGGTCAAGTTCTTCATCTGTGGCCTTAACCTAACATTCATCTTTGCTAGCTTCATTTACATTTTGAAGTTCTATGGAGGATAATAAGGCTAGATAACTAGAATATCCTACAAGAGTTCTTCTTGTTTGTACTCCAGACCCTTTTTCTGCTAGAATTTGAAATTCTGGATTATTCTTTTGAACATACCTAGATGGAGCCTTTTCTCTGTCATATATATATCCTTTTGATGCTTCATTGGTTTCTTCCTTTATATCATTTCGATTTGATACACGAAATCATTCACTGTCTTCATTATTATCATCTTCTTTTACTAATGTCACCTGTTTCGGATTTCTACATGCTTCATCGATTACAACATCAATTCATTCAAAAAAAATTAAAGTATCTTCTTATAGCATTTGTGTCCTTTAATTCTAGATGAATAACCAAGAAATATTCCTTTGTCTACTCTGGATTCAAACTTACTAAGTTTTTCATGAGTATTTTTGATGAAACATTTGCTTCTGAAAACTTTGAAGTGTTTTACAATGGGAAGCTTACCATACCAAAGTTCATATGGATTTTTATCACTATTTACACGTACATGAGCTTTGTTGAGAATATTTAGTGTAGTATGTGCAGCTTCACCCCAGAAGGTGTCAAAAGTTCCAGACTCATCAAGCATAGCTCGAGCCATTTGTTGAACTATTTTATTCATTCTTTCCACCATGCCATTTTCTTGAGGAGTTCTTGCAACAAAGAACTGACTCTTTATCCATGTTGTTCTCAAAATTCAAAGTATTCATCTGATATGATTTCTCCTCCCTGATCAAATCTGAGACATTTGATTTTAAAATCTAATTCATTTTCATTTAAAACTTTGAAAACCTTAAACTTTTCAAACGCTTCATCTTTATGTTTTAGTAACCCAATCCAGCACATTCTAGAAAAATCATCAATGAATAAAATGTAGTATTCTTCTCCACTAAGTGACCTTTTCCTTGTTGGTCAACACAAATCAGTATGAATGAGTTCAAGAGGCTTACTTTCTTATCCTTATTTGGCATTGAATTGAACTCTGGTTTTCTTATCAAATTGACATGGTTTGCAGATGGTACTTTCTGAGATGATGATATTTGGAAGATCACGAACAACTTTGAGCCTGCATGATTTTCTTATTTGAGAAAATCTTAGATGCCCCAATATTTTGTTCCATAACCAGTTCTCTTTTGTTTTTTAGATAACATTTTTCTTGACCTCCTTCTTGTATATACAGATTTCTTAGAGTTCTTGTACCTTTGATTATGGTCTCTCCTATGTCAAGCTCACGAACCACACATTCTTTTGATTGAAACACAACTTCATTTCCTAGATTACACATTTGACTAACACTCAATAAGTTATGCTTTAATCCATCAACATATATAAGATTTCGATCTTTAACCTTTTCTTTTAGATAAACAAAACCTTTACCCTTAATGACAATTGGTGTGTCATTTTCAAAGAGACATTTTTTTCCTTTTCTAAAGCATTATATGAAAGGAGTTTATCTTTATCACCTATTATGTGTTTAGAGCATCCACTATCAATGTACCATTGATTTTATTTTCCTTCTGCAAACAAAGATATGCCACATCTTTCTGACTGTAGTTCCTTCTTTTTCCATACCTTGGAGTTTGATGATGTTTTCTCCTTTTGATATGTTGGCTGAAATTTTCTCCTGTATTCAGATTCTTCATGACCAAAGTTAATACAAAATGAGCATTAAATTTCATCTTCAAGAGGTGAAACGTTATTATAAGAGCTCTTCTTGATTCTTGTCACACTCCTTCGTTTTCTTGCTTCTCTAGTCATGATATTTATGTAAGCAACACATTGAGAAGCCTTGTGACCAAAGTTATGGCATGAAAAGCATTGTCCATTAAAGAAGAATATTATGTGATCATAAAATCTTTTGGTATTGTTCACCTTTTGGTTAGTGATTCTATTGATGTTCACCTTTGGAGTAAAATGAGCATGATTTACCTGGGGAGTATCTTTAGGATTTTGCTAAGGATTGACGCATTGTTCACTGGTTTTTGCTGCATTAAGATATCTTTTGGTGATGTCTGAAGACTTTTCTGGTTGGGATGTTTCTCTAGTGTATCCAAGAAAAGTCTTTATAAGAGGAGAACGTTGAACCTTGATGATTTCATCTAAGGTTTCTAATCCTTTAGCAAAACTAAGATTCAGAGATTTTGTCTTCTCAAGTTGCTTTCTTAGACTCACTACTTCACACTTTAATTTTTCATTGTACTTTTCCCTTTCTGTGAGTTGATGTGTCAAAGTGTCTATGACTATATTCTTTTCTTCCAAGAAGATTTTGACTTGAGTGAAGTCTTCAAGAAAATTTCCTTCTTCTAAGGCATTCATAAACTTGTAATTTTCATACGCCATGAGAAGTCTAATATCTTGATTAGATTCACATTCATCACTATTAGACATGCCATCACTATCTTCATAAGTATAATAGCTTCTTTTATTAACAAATTGTTTCCTATTTCCTTTTGCAGAATCATTTCCTTTGTCATGGTTATCTTTATGGGTACATATAGCATCATAATGAACAACTCCACCACAAGAAAAAAATTTGAATGGAAGCTTACCTCTGAATCTTCTAGAACCCAATTGAAGTTTCTTCACAAATTTTACCTCATCTTCTTCTGATATATATCCTGATTCCTTGAGATCTTCCTTTTCTTTTCCCTTTGCAGAGGCTTTGAAAGTGACTTCTCTGATTTCTAATGGACCTCCTTTCCTCATTTCAAAGGGAGTTAAAATTCCATGAAGTTTAACAATAGTAATAGATTATAGATCCTACTTTTCTTCAATGGCAGATACTTTTGAATCAAATTTAGGAGATAGAGACCTTAAAATTTTCTCTACTATAATAGCCTCTATTTCTTCACCTATATTCTTCATACGATTTACAATCTCATCCACTCGTAAAAAGTAACTTGCAATAATTTCAACACTATGCATCTTGAGAGTTTCATATTGGATTATGAGAGTTTGGAGTTTGGCACATTTTACCTGGGAGTCTCCTTCATAGTTCTGAATGATTTTGTTCGATATTTATTTGCCTCTGTTGAGCTTCATGACTTTGACAAATTTTGATTCTAATAGGCTTCCCAATAATGCATTGACGAATTTGGCATTGGTTTCATATAATTTCTTTTCTGCTGGATCTGTGGGGACTACTACTGGATATTGGTATCCTCCTTCTAGAATGTCCCAAACGTCAGCTCCAAGTGACTAAAGATAGGCTCTGGTGCTTATCTTCCAGTATGCTAAGTTATTTATGTTGAAGATTGGTGGTCTAATAGATGTCATTCCTTCTTTATTTCTCATCTTGAGAGATCTTCCTTCAAGCAATCAAGCTTCTTCTGAAGGACCTACTCTGATACCAATCATTAGAAAAAATACTGATGGGAGGGGCCGGTGAATCAATATTTAAACTTTCACAATAATGAGTTTCTTTTTCAATCTGTATACGTGATTTTATAGAAACCAAACAATGTATGTCTGTAACTATAACGAATGAAACCAGCGTATAGATAATAAAATTGCAAAACAACTAATACATTGTCTGTTGAAATTAAATCAAAGTGTGATGCATTCAATAAGCAGTAAACAAATGTAGTAAAAACAAAATAAATCAACACACATAAGAAGTAGACATGAACACCAGGAATTTTCAGGTGGAAACCAAATGTGGGAAAAAACCACCGTTTTTGTCATCTCAATCTTCAATATTCTTATTATTAAAGTGTTTACAAGTTTTATACTGGTGCAGACTTTTCCTAGTATGCAAGCATCTACCTGCTAAAGGCTACAACCTTGACTCATTTTCCAGCTTCTACTGGAAGGGATCCCCAACACCCTAGCGATTGTACTGGCTGATATGATTACCATTACATAGGCACTGACCTACAGAAGGATACCACCTTATCTCTTCCTCTAGGGACCACATTTCATAAATTTTCAGATTGGATACTCCCGGTACACATCAACACAATATTTAGGCCACGTTTCATCAAATTTTCATACTAGACCCATCAGTAACATTGAAGATCAAAATCAATCACCTCTGCAATACAACCATCAAATACAACTACATCAGCCAATCACTGAAACTTGTCAACTCTGAAGCAAAACACAATAGATCATTGTCACCAAAACATAGAGCTAAACCCATAACACTGCATCAACAACTAGAACTAATTGCAACCTCAAAAGGCATATGTCAGAATGTATACGCCACTTCAATGAGGACAACCTGCGTGTATATCCTAGTTCTATAACCCAACTTGCATATACCTATAAAGATACTGAATCATAAAACTTCTTAACCAAAAACTATAATAACCAGAGACATTATGAAGATCTACTATCATATTATAGAGTTCTAAATAGATAGAAGCAAATATCACCCTTCTTATTGAATCAATCAGTCAGCCAGACTCAATCTCCTTATACAATCAATTTTACTTCAGATATAATGAAGACATCATTGTAAAACAATAGTAAAACAACAACACTGATAAGATAGATTAACCATTTCTAAAAAACAAGCCTTTCCTCTACATACGCTAATTGGAAGTGTCAAATTTTTGTGTATACGCACCTTCACTGAGGCGAACCTGCATATAGATCTGCAAATAATGACTTATAACTTCACTTCTTTTCAATACTTCAGATATACCCATATCATATTATTTAAAGGATAAAACATGCATTAGCACTCAGGTCTAGCCTATCCATTAGGAGATCTATTACACAGTGTTTTGTCACGCCTCCCACACTTCCCTGTGAGATACCCCAAAGTGCTCGAAACATGACCATTATAAATTATAATCATCCATGTATACATCTCAGATCCCTCCTAAGGCTTTGATTGGAAAATGCCTTGAGCTTTCCCTAAGAGATAGCTCTAAAACCCTGATTTAAGGGTCATCAGTCTTATAAGACTTAAAACTGTGATGATCACATGTTGCATTATACTCGACCCACAATGGCATTGCTCTGTTTGCTTGTATACCCGCAATGATCCAAAAAAGGCAATTTTCCCAAAGAGGATGAGAAGCTTCGTGATGTAGAAGCTTCCAGAGTGGCGAGCTGGAGGTTGTTCGGCATAGATGAGTTCAAATTCTCCAAACTTGGCCTCTTGGTCTTATCCCTATGAGCTACCTCCTTGAAACAAGGGCCTAATCCTATCTTTGGAGAGGTCCTAACTCCATTTCCTAATCTATATATTCATCGTCTCCTATTCCCAAATGGTTGGTCAGGTTAGACGCTGGGTTGGTCTATGTCTATTTGCACCCCTATGTTGAGCTTGTGCATAGAGACTATTCATTAGACTTGGAGAAGGAGTGTTTGGAGAGTTTCTTGGCTTGGAACTGGATTACCACTCAAGGAGAGCCTTTAAAAATCAAGGCTATGGTTGTAAGATTTCCTTTATTCCTTAAATAATATACAACTGTTGGTTTATCTTCCCAAAATATATATGTTAATGTATTTATTAGCTTGACATTCCTTGATCACTTAAGTAGGTTGTTATTGGATTTTCTATTGGTTTTGGCATGCTTTGTAGTCTCTTTATCACTTATATAGGTACATAAGCACTGAGAGAAGCAGGAATAATTCCATGACACAAGCGGTTTGAGGACCTTAACAAAGGAAATCATAATAACATCAGAACAAGGTAGGTCATCTCTTTTGTTCTAGTTTTCGATTATAACCTAGGAAGATTTCTAGTTGATTGTCACTTTAGTTTCTAGAACCACTCATTGAGCTAGATGGATCGTCTTTATCTGCAAAGAGGATTAACCTTGTCAAAAAAATGGTGACTCCACTTGGGAGCCTATGACTCTTACCATCCAATCTTTCACCCTGATATTTTGTCTAGCTTGACCAACCGTTGATTGTTCGGCTTGTCTGCATTAGTCTGGGTTTATACCATCACTGGTTACTACCTTAGAGTGCTAAGTCCGCATTGTTTCTTGAAATATTTTTATTTTTTTCCCATATTCCTTTCCCATCACAAGTTTAGCCTTAACAATCTTTATGGACTTGCAGTTTTCACCTTTACGGTCGTGATGAAATTTTTTTCTTCATTATTTGGTCATGCTGAAATCACCACTACTTTTTCTAAAAAATGTAGTGATGCCATCGTGGGTTTGCCTATGCAATGTAGCGATAATCGTGGGTTTGGGTATATAAGCTAGTGATGATCCTTGAATGTGATAATTTTTAAGTTTCTTCCTAAGAATCTAGTGTGCCTTAGCCTCTAAGGTATTTTCCCATCCTGTATGATTGGATTTGTTAGATTTTTTATTGATTGCCTTAATTAATTTTCAAAATTTCTCTCATTGGCTTCGAAGTGAAATCTGACTGAGTTCTAGAGTTTCTCGTCAATTAGTCATCATTTTCTTCTTTTTGGTGTCATTGAGATGTTTGTTTTTCTGATTGATTGAGCATTGTTTTCTATAGAGACCATTGAAAACATCATTTTGCATCTATTTTAGCTTGTATTTAGAAATTTATTTTTTGTGAAAATGCATTAGATTAGTTGCATTGAGAAGTTATTTTTTGAGATTCATCATTGAAAATAGATCACATTTTTAAATGGTTGAAAGCTAAAAACTATATTAGGTGCATCAAATCGTTTAAAATGAAAATAAAAGCATAATTCATATAAGTGCATCTTTGTAAAGTCAAAATAATTTTGCTTTCGAAAAGTTTCATTTAGGATAGCGAAAAGTGAAAATATTTTTTACTTTTGGCATTGTGTTTGGCAAACGAAAGTGAAAGTTAGTGGAAGGCATTTTCCATGATGCATGTTATTTGATGCATTATTGATTGAAATTTCTTCCCTTGGTTAGTCTAGCTTTCATCGAAGTGGAAAATTTCCTTTTCTCATATAGTTGCAGCATAGGTGTTCAGGTGACATAATTTTGAGCCTCAAAACTAGAACATAATTCCAAGATCAACCTTAAAATCTATCAATTAATCTAAGGAGAATTTGAAACATTAATGTTCATATTTATTGGTCTAGGTTAGAGATATGTTCTGGCATCTTTAAAACTTAGCAGTTGTCATTCGCTTCGGCATTAGACAACGCTAACATGGATTTGTGCTCCCCATACCATCGGGTATAAAAAGGGATACCCCCATAGGTTGCAAACCTTCATCCATAGGAAGCTAATTCTTCTACCCTGTAAATGTAATACACCAAACACAACATTCGGGGAGATTGCCCACACGTACGTCAAGTCCTTAATAAATTTATGTGTTGAGGTGTATATTGCAGTTCACGGTTACTTGGTACTCCTTTTACCTAGATTCACCTGAGCAATCATTTCGATCTTTTCTGACTCTTTAAATTTGAAAAGATCATTAAGCAACTTGTTCTTTCAAGCTTGTTAAACCAATGAAAGCAACTAGAGTCACCTTTTCATCCTTTTCTCAAGTCTTAAAACATGAAAAGGAAAAGTTTTTGTTTCAAATTCTAAAATTAATTGATCATGGAACAACATCCTTCCTGTGGAAATACTCCTTAGTATATCTTAGGTTGATACCAATGGAAACATTTCCTAAGTCTACTAGTCAAGGAAACCCCTCTGATGGGAATCCTAGTCCTTTTCCTTCTTTTGAAAATACTGGTGCTCCCTATATGGAAACATTGTTACTTCTTGGATTGAACATTGGCTTGCCAGTTTGGTTGTTTTCAACCTAGGTGGTTTTGAGTGTCCAAACCTATTTTCAACCAAGTTTTCCTCCATCTGAACAAAATCAACTTAATGTTGATCCTAAAGCTGATCCCTTGGCTTCTTCGCCTATTTCTTCACCTCGTTCTTCCTCTTCGCCTGGTGAAAGTATGGATTCTAGTAACCAAGAAGCTAAGAAGAAGAAGAAGAAAAATAAGAATGGGGGAAACAAAGAAGCCATTGCTACGAATGTAACTAATGAAGAAAAATCTTCCAACCAGCCCTAGAAAGTAAAATTCCCAAGCATGTTATGTAAGGGTGACCACCTTCTTTGGAATTGTCCTGGTATTCCCAAGGTCTTAAAAGTGTGATCTTCAAGTTTCACATCAACCTTTTTCATTAGTCTCTAGTGATCATGCTTGTGACAAACCCTCAACTAGTAACAATAAAGCTCACGGGAAAAATGGAATAGTCAAATTTCCCTATAAGTTGTGTGAAGGTAATCATCCCATTCACCTTTGTCCTCTTATGGATGAAGCTTCCAAAGAGTTGGAAAACCTTATAGCTTCTCCACCTCGTCTTCCAATTGGTTATCGAAATTTTTCCCCTTATCCTTCACTACTTGATCCATTGATTGATCAAAAGGCATCCTTGGTAAACCCCACTCTCTCTGAAAGTGAGTTTTGTGAGTCCATTCTCGACCAACCATTGGGTGTGAAACCGGTAGACTTGAATCCACCTTTAATTAACTGCACCTTTTCGGTAGAGAGTGAACCTCATACTGATCAAGTTCTTCTAGTCTCTTCAATTTCGAATGAACTAGAGGTAAAACTTCATATTCTCGAGGTGCATAAGAGCATTTCTCTTGTTTCCATTGAGCAAGAAGTCAAATCTCATGTTCCTACGACACCCCCCTGAATAGTTAGTCACTTCTTTTGATTGGAGTTGACTGGCAGGATATCACCTTCCATCTTGTGTTCCTTAAATCTATATTACGGTACAGGCTTACCATATGGTCATACCTGGCACACTCATAGATGATGGTGCATTTTTTAGTATCCTATCCTCAACTGCTTGGCAAGATTTAGGTTCTCCCCAGTTTGTCCCCGTCACTCAGAATCTGTTAGCTTTTAACAGAGGAACAATCCAACCATTAGGGATCCTTCCTAATTTTCCTATTACTTTGGGAGGAAATATTATCTATATAGACATGATGGTTGTTCAAGGCCCTTTAGATTTTAATCTACTCCTTGGCCGTGACTATGTTTATGTCATGGGAGCTCTTGTATGTTCTCTCTTTTGAGTGATATGTTTCCCACATGAAGGAAGCATTGTGATCATTGATCATCTTACGTTCATTGGTCCTAAATCAACTCCTACTCAACCATCATCCCTAAATGGTTCTTATGTGCAAGCAATATCACCCCAGCCACAGGTTAATTATGTGGCCACTTATTCCATGTCCACATCTACTGATAATATAGTAGGTGATGTAGTACACCATGTACTGTGGGAATTGGAGCCTATTGTAGTGGTTACAACCACCCTCCAAAGTTTTGCCTTATATTCATTTTGGAGCCTCCCTACTAACCTTCACAACAACATGTCTTGCTTCATCAACTACACATGCTCCAGTGATTTTGTACAGAGAGACAACATGTCGATCAAGCCTTGATGAATTCCTCTTACAGGTTTTTCATCTGGACTTGGTCCAGTAGCAGGTTGAGAAGCTCCTTCAAGAATTTGTGCAAATATGGACAGAAACCATCCTTCCCTCCAGAAATTGCACAATCCTAGCTGGAAACTTATTAGGCCCTAGAATTGTGCAATTCTGTTGAGCAAGCATCACCTAGAAAATTGCGCAATCCTTCCCAGTTGGGCTGCTCAGCCCAAAATTTGCACAAATCTGGGCAGAGATTAGGTGCTCTACCCAGAAAATGTGCAAATCTTCTGAGCAGCTAGCCCAACTCCCAGCTATAAATGCACATTTTCTCCCAGCAGTTTAGCAGCCTCTTGCATGTGTAGCTGAGTTGACCGGTTCCCTCCAGGACTGAGCAAAACATACTTGCATACATATATTTCTTCTCCCAAGGCAACATGTAAAGGCATCCTTTGTTTTAGGGATCTATTTCTGGTAGTTGGAGGTTACATGCAAGGATCATTTCAGAAACCTCCCACCAAGTGTCACTTTCCCAAGATTTGTGGCATGCGTGTCGCAACCTCGATTTTATCAAAAATCATCAATCAAACGTTGTAGAGCTCATTCTTCACATCAACCTTGTAGCTCTAACATCCCACATCACATTTAGGAGCTGTCTTCACATTCAGCTCAATTGTTTTAGGGTAAGCCCCCATTCCATGTAATGTATTGCATTTCTGGCACTATTTTTGTTCTGCTTCGTATGAATGTTGTCTTCTTGATTTCAGTGAGCACTTTTTGTTATTTTTATACATACTAGCTTTTACTAGCATCATTTCAGTTTTCATTAACATCTCACTGTTGTCGCATGAATGAAATGGTTTTTCACAAACGATCACGGATTCGGCGACTCACCTCACCCGCATGCATGTTGTTCTATTTTCTGAATTTGTCATTCACTGTTTGCATGCATGATCATTCACTTATGCTTACACTCAGTATCACCATGCATTCACATTCACATTCGCTTTCAGTTGCCTGTCGGTGAGTCTAGATAGCCTTGGCCTGGACTCTGCCTCACCAAGATAGCATTGTGCAATCCTAAGAGGGAAGGTTCTATCTTCCTCTCAAAAAATGCACATTCCTTCCCCATGACTATCCTCCAGTCTTACATTGCACAATTATGAGGGACAATGACTCCTGACACAGAAAATTGTGCAATGCAGTCACTGAGCCTGCAACCATTGTCCACTGAGATTGCACATTGTGCAATTCCAGCGGTCAACAGCTAGACTGGACTATGCATTACATAGTTCTAGTAGTCAATCAACCTCCCAATAGCCCAAAATATGCCTTGCACAGTCTTGGAAGTCAGTCTCCTGACTTCCCGGCGAAAATTATGCAACCTTCATGATCAGTCACACAGGTATCTTGCAATTCAGTTCTCAAGTTCATTTTGGTTTTCAATTGATATATTTCTTACGATGAGTGTTTCCATGACTCTAGGTATCACAAGTATTCATCTACCTCTCAACGCCATAGGTACAATGGTTTCCAGGAGAGTAGATTCGAAGACATTGTTCAAATCACACTTGGGGATGCAATCGATCAAGTATCTATAAGCTTTCCTACTCATGAAGACATCAGGTTGTTCATAGATAAGGACATCAAGATATGACAACAAAAACATCACAGCGAGCAGCATCATGAACATCAGCTGAAGATAGCATACCAGATGCAACGAATGCAAGAGGAAGGTTGTTGACAACCCGAAGGTGGAACAAAGTTGCAAGCTCAAGCAGATCCATTGATGATGAAAGAAACTTTGGAGACTCAGGCTATGAGATGATGTCATGATCACGTGAAGACAAAGAATGGAGCGAAGAAGGAGTCACATGTGCTGAAGAAGAAACTCAAGGAAGAACATGAGCTGCACATACAAGCGAATGAGTTGCAGCAGGAACAGGAACAAGAGGGGGTGCAACATGCACTCACAGATGAAATTGCACCCATACAAGTAGATATCCATCCCAGCAGCTGGCATGGAGCAAACATGGTGAGCAGTGTTGTTGATCGCATGCAAGGGATTCAGCAGCATACATGTCATTGTGTGCACACATGCGATCCAACCCATTCAACAGACTCACTAAGGTGAAGATAAGAAGCAAGTCCAACTTGATCTGAATTATGACTGGAGCTGAGCATGTAGTCAACATCTGATGTGCATGACCACCAACACACATTGGAATATCATCATAGACACTATGCATCAGTGTGTTGCTAGTTCAGTTGTACCAAAGAAGACCATGCGCATACTAGGAGTTGGATGAAGGAGCCACACTAATGCACCCAAATTCAATATAGGCAAGAGTTTTATTTGGCAAGATGTCACCATGGGGTGCATGCACACCATCACAGATGACCAATCTTGGCATCATCTCACCACCTTCACCATCACAAGCATGTAAAAGAGTTTGTCTCACCACAATAGACCGAGTGTTAGTGATATCTTGCATGGCTTGCTCAAGCCATTTTGTCTCACATGAGCACATGTGCATTGTAATGTAACATCAGGTCAAGTGGAAGTTCAAGTGTCAATAGTTGGATGTAATAGACATAGAATAGATGAAGATTAATGAGGGTATATGAAATGTCACAAAGGGGAATGTCAAGTGTCACCCCACCCTTTGTTATAAATAGAACCTCATAACTCATTGTAAAGGCTTTTGGTCATCCAAGCTTCGATAGGAGTATCTTAGAGAAAGCTTGGACAGTATTATAATAAGCCTTGGCCTCTCCACTATGCAGAGCTAGTACATCTCTTTGGAGGAGCAAGCGGTTGTGGTTGTAACGCTCCACTCTTAGAAATAGTGGTTGGACATGGGTGTATTATATGACTAGAACTTACACTTAATATAACATAGCTAGCACATTTCATGCATATGTTTTATTGTATTCTATGCTATCTAGTTTACTCTAAATGATATATGTATTTGTTTTCTTATGCATGAACGTATGGACTATTCTGTATAAGTATGTACGAATATTTCTTAAATGTGTTGTTGGTTTAACTATCACTTTGGATTGCTCACTAGCTTACTTTCCAGCTTGTGATGCATCTTCGCTCGTGTGTTCCCTTCCAAGCCATGTACTATTACATGTTTCCAAGGGGTGCACTCACCTCACCCTCAGTGTGTTAGAACCTCTCATTGCATCTTCCTTGGCTTGTTGTAACTGTCACACCCTTGCTACCAACAGAGACATATTACTTGCCTCTGTGTGAAATCGTGGTCAGGGAATTACCATACGACCCACTACTGGGACTCCTACACCAAACAGTTTGATGTTTAATTGGGACTTCTTATCGGGGAGATCCCTTTACGGGTTGGTGGGTCCAACACCATCAACAAAGCCCAAATTTTCCATTAGATCCCTGGACATGTATCCCTTCCAGAGTGTTGTTCTCCCATCTGATGAGAGCCTATTGGAAGCCATGGCCTTTTTTGGGTTGTGATAAAGGTGTCATGGAGCAGAGTTCCTTGTCTTGTGTCAAGTTCCTTAAAAAATGAAACAAGGGATTGGAGCAGAGTTCCTTGTCTTGTGTCAAGCTTGTTAAAAAATGAAACAAGGTGTATGGATCAAAGTTTCGTGTCTTGTTTCCAACTCCTTAAAAAATGAAACAAGGGATATGAGGATAACTCTTTTACTATGTTAACCTTGTTGAAAAATGAAATAGGCCCCATGAGAATAGTTCCTTTACTTGTGTCAAGCTCATTAAAAAATGAAACAAATCCACTTCCAATTTGAGTCTTTGATTAGATCTCGTAAAAATCAAATTGATTCTTTCACTCATACGTACACCTTCATTCCATCCACCTGTGAGTAACCAATAGTCTACTTAGCTGAATGAAATGAAGCTTGGGGGGTATGTACCTCGAATTGATTCATTATGCTAGGGGCATTAAAATTTATTTCAAGCATGGTTTATCTTTGTTTCAATCTTGTGTAAAAATGAAACCAAACTCAATCATAGTTTATCTTTGTTTCAAGCTTGTGTAAAAATGAAACCAAACTCAAGCATAGTTTATCTTTGTTTCAAGCTTGTGTAAAAATGAAACCAAATCCAAGCATATTTTTTCTCATGTTTAAAGCTTGTGAAAAATGAAATCATCTTCAAATATACTCAAGCATAGTTTCCAATGTTTCAAGCTTGTGTAAAAATGAAACCATTCCCACTTTAAAACTCATGATTGCCATTTTTATCGGCCGATTTTTGCCATATGAGCCTTGGTTCTTCCATTCCATCGTCACCATCTCTTTGGCCTATCATATTCTTTCACCTAGTTGCTTTACCCTTGTTTGAGGAACATCTGTGATGATTGTTCTTATTAGCCAACCTCTTGACCATTACATGTTTTGAGCAATTCCATCATTACCAGAACCAGTTGCTATCCTTTTATACCACTCGTTCTTCCAGGCAGAGTCATCTTCCAGCTCTTTTCTGACTTGAAAAATGAAAAAATTGTCGAGTACTTGTCATTTACAACTCATTAAATTAAAAGAATTGATGTCATCTCATTATACGTTTACCCCTTTTTCGGGTTGAGATTGACTATTTACGAAAAAGGTACACCTTGGTCGATATCGTCAAGAGGTTTTATTGAATATTGTTTTCTACCTTTCCGGGTTTGAGAGACAAATTACAAAAAGGGACCTAATGGAGTATTCTTTTTCGTCTCTTTTTCAAACTCTCTAAACATGGAAAAAACGCCGAGTTTGTGTTCCGTTGGACTCGTAAAAATTAAATGATGAAAGAATTGTCACCATGAAAAGACCGAGTTTCTCCTTCCTTGGACTCGTAAAACTTACTAGGATGGATTCATCCGAAGGGTCAAATTATATGAAAAGAATATGGTATCTTCCTCAAGCTTGTGTAAAGATAAAGAGGTACCTGCTAGCAATAGCGGGGAAAAGTGAAGATGAAACATATTTGTATTAGTAACATGTCACTCTTGAACATGACACTCATTTATTTCTCTTGTCAAGTTTGGGATATTCTCACTTAGTCATTTTTCCTTCCGAGTTTGGGTGATCCATTTTACCTCTCATTTAACTATTCCACCTTGTCATTATGACCCTTGGTCCTATATTAAGTCTAATGCTACAACACTCTAGAGTCGTGTCACCAATATGTTCAAGAGAAGTACAATCTGCAATTATTTACCTATACACAGTATGAGTCATTGTTACAGTCTTGAAACTTATTCCACTTTGTTCCTCATTTCATGTCGATGATGGGGGAATCATTATGACCCTCCTACGATGGTTACTTCCTGTTGACTTCAGACCATTATCCAGGAAGATGATTTAGAAACTCCTTTTCAGTACCTTAGATCTTTCATGCCTTAATGACAAGTTCTTTGCTTTCGAAAACAAGTTTTCGTCATTGGCCTTCGATCGGATGATTCCATAAGTGTTCAACTTCAGCTTCGTCATCACATTCATGGATTGTAATGTCATACCTTGAGACCCATTTTCATTATTGGTGGTTCCTCTCATACCTATTAACGGTCTACATAAATGACTAGTAATCAAGTGTTTTATAGCATGTTCAACTGTGACACATTCATTCACATGTTAGAATTCATACTTTGATTGAGTCAGGATGGAGCGCAAGACCCTGACCCTTGTCTAATATGACTCAAGTTGCATGGATTTATATGTTATTCATGATTGTACAAATGTTTCTACTATATGGATCGTTGTGACCATACTGTGGGACTTTATATTTATGATGATCCTTGTTATCTCGATGGTTGCACCCATACCATGGATCTTTCATATAGTCTTCATCATTCATATGGTTGCATCCATGCCATAGATTCATGTCTTGATCTCAGATATGTATATGTATATGCATCCTTTATTTTCAAGTCTCCTAACAGTACGTGTCCTCATTCTTCTTTATGGGGAACCTGTTATATAGTATTTTGTCATGCCTCCTACACTTCCCTGTGACATACTCTGAATTGCTCAAAACATGACCATTATACAATATACTCATCCATGTATACAACTCAGATCCCTCCTAAGACTTTGATTGGAAAATGCCTTGAGATTTCACTGAAGAAATAGTTCTAAAACCCTAATTTAAAGATCATCGCTCTTATGAGACATAAAACTGCGATGATCGCATGTTTCATTATACTCGATTGGTGATGGCATCACTCTATTTTCTTGTATACCTACAATGATCTCAAAAGGGAAATTTTCCCAAAGAGGATGAGAAGCTTCCAAAGCGATAAGCTAGAGGTTGTTCGACATAGATGAGGTCGAATTCTCCCAACTTAGCCTTTTGGTCTTATCCCTATGAGCTACCTCCTTGAGATGAGGGCCTAATCCTATCTCTGGAGAGGTCCTAACTCCCTTTCCCACTCTATATATTCATTCTCTCCCAATCTCAAATGGTTGGTCAGGTTAGAGGCTGGGTTGGTCTATGCCCATTTGCACCCCTATGCTGAGCTTGTGCCTAGAGGCCATTCATTAGACTTGGAGAAGGAGTGTTTGGAGATTTTCTTGGCTTGGACCTGGATTACCACTCAAGGAAATCCTTTAAACATCAAGGCTATGGTTATAAGCTTCCCTTTATTCCTTAAATAATAGACAACTATTGGTTCATCTTCCCAAAATATATATATGTTCATGTATTTATTAGCTTGACATTCCTTGATCAATTACATAGGTTGTTATTGGATTTTCTATTGGTTTTGGCATGCTTTTTTGTCTCTTTATCACTTGCGAAGGTACATAAGCACTAAGAGAAGTAGGAACAAGTCCATGACACAAGCGGATTGAGGCCCTCAACAAAGGAAATCCGAATAGCATTAGAACAAGGTAGGTAAATTCTTTCGTTCTACTTTTCAATTACAACCTAGGAAGATGTCTAGTTGATTGCAACTTCAGTTGCTAGACCCACTCATTAGGCTAGAGGGATAATCTTTATCCATAGAGAGGATTAACCTTGTCAACAAGATCATACAATGATAAGTCATTTCAGGTCTCATGCTCCTGATCCAACATTGTATCCAAGGATGCACAAGATATTTCAGGTCTATATCATGACCATATCCCTAACAACACAAAATATACTTCAAATAGAAGTATTCATGAAAAACACTTTCACTTGCACACCTAACCCTTTGATCTTCTCCTCCTTATATACTAGAGCCTTTGTCAATACCATGCACCAAAAAAACACTTAGAACCTATGGTATTCTTAGACAGGATAAAGTAACTATTATTTCGCTCAATATTGTGGGCGAATACCACGATATGGTCCCTTGGTACTATTTAGCCTTAATTTTCCATCCCATATGTGCTTTTCATTCTATGAAACTTCTTGCATATGTATATGTGTCTTTTATTATGTGTACCTGCATGTATACACAACTTGGACTAGGTTAACCAGTGTATACAATTTAAAACATTCTCTTTCCTCAATTTCTTGATTATGGTCTGTAATCATTTGTCCCATCATCATGTTCTTTTGTGCCATTATTCTCTTACCTCTTAATAGACTTGTTACAGTGTGAGTTGCCATCATGGATCACTTTATCATTTATGAACTGACCTATATGTGGGTTGCCATCAAGGAGAACACATGTACCATAATGCCAACAATCTCCCCCTTTGGATTTGATGGAAACCATATTGGTGTTGATCACTTCAGTTATAGAAGCTATTAGATATATCAAGCAACACCAAGATACTCTCCCACTTTGACATCAAGGGGAAAGGGTGGACCAAGATATTCTCTCCCTTAGCACATGCTAAGAGCATAAATATTTTTCAAAAGAATAACATGAATCTATAACTCAACTATGTGAGTATGACCTTCCTATCACCAATGGCTCATACATACATCGATCATCCAACCAAGTGGGGATACACCAAATGTTCATACATGACTGAAAATTGCAATTATTACATCATACTTCCCATGCATAGTGGGGCTACAAATGACATCATATGTCCTAAAGGACTCATTCATAATAGAATATGACAGGAAGAGACATATTATTACACCATATGTCTTTACATGAAATTTTCATCAAATGACATTAATAAATGAGACCATAGCTGAATTCAGTAACCATGATGCCAACAATGCATAATATTTTAAAGGCTAATGCTTCCCCTATACCTGTGCATTGACAACAATTCATTCATCAAGGCATATTCATCAATCAAATAAACATCAATGAGAAAATCATATCAACAGATTGTATCCATCAAAATCAGACTGAGCAGTCATGTCAAAAACTGATTTTGAGTCTGACCCACTGTTTTTCTATCAGAAAAACACATACTCTACTGTCGGTATATAAACTTGCATATATACACAATTGTGCTTCATGAAATCCATGTATAGAAAACAATCCTATGAATCTGAACAAACTGTTTTTAACAACAAGATGAGGGAGAAACAACTCCCAGCTTTTGTTTGATATATTCAAATGCTTCTCTAGGAAGAAGTTTGGTAAATATATCAGCAACCTGATCCTTGGAGGGAACATACTCTAATTTAACCTTTTTTTCAATTTCTTGTTCTTGTAGAAAGTGGTACTTAATGGGTATGTGCTTGGTCTTGGAGTGCATAATAGGATTTTTCGAGATACTAATCACACTTTTATTGTCACATCAAATGTAGATGGGTGGAGAACATGTAATTTAAATATATTGTAATGTATGCATCATCCAGAGAAGTTGTGTGGATCAAGATGCAACAGCCACATATTTTACTTCCACTGTAGATAAGGAAATCAAACTTTTTTTCTTGCTGAACCAAGATACTAATCATGATCCCATATAAAATTCACTTCCACTAGTGCTTTTTCAGTCATCAATATTTCCAGCCCAGTCTGCATATGTATATGCATGAAGGGTGAGTTTTGTATCTTTACGATACCATAGACCAAAGTCTTGAGTTCCTTGGAGTTATTTGAATATTCTCTTCACTGACCGAAGATGTGGTTCCTTCGGATTGGCTTCGAATCTTCCAACAATTCCTACCACATGCATGTATCTAGTCTAGTAGATGTTAGATAAAGTAGACTTCCAATCATAGATTTTTACTCTAGTTGATTCATTGTAGGAGATTCATCATTAGAACTGAAACTACATCTTGTTACCATTGGAGTACATATTGTTTTGGAATCTTCCATTCCATACTTCTTCAAAATTTGCTTGAGATATTTAGTTTTTGAAAGAAATATGCCATCTTTTGTTTGTTGCACCAATAAACCAAGAAAATAGGTTAGTTATCCAAGAAAATACATTTCAAATTCTTGCTGCATAACATAAGAAAAGTTTTGATTCATAGATTCTTCAATACTTCCAAAGATGATATCATCAACATAAACAACAATAATTAGCAGTTTATCATTCTCAATTTTTGTATATAAGTTGTTGTCCACAGATCCTTTTGTGAAGCATTAATGTTGAAGATATTTGTCAAGACGATAATACCACGCCCTCATAGCTTGTTTCAGTCTATATAAATCCTTTTTGAGTTTGCATACATGATTTGCATCATTTCCCAGAATTAATCCTTCTAGTTTTTCAATGTATACTTATTCTTCTAGATATCCATTAAGAAGTGCAGATTTTACATCCATTTGATAAACTTTGAATTTTTCAAAACTTGAAAGAGAAAGAAACATTATTATGGCTTCAATTATAGCTATAGGTGAAAAATTTTCTTCAAGGTCTATACCTTCTTGTTGTGCATACCCTTTACAAACAAGCCTTGCTTTATTCCTAATTACCTCTCCATTTTCATTCAACTTATACTTGAATATCCATTTTGTTCCTATAACATTTTTATCATGAGGTCTAGGAACTAATTCTCAAGTATCATTCTTTTCTATTTGGTCAAGTTCTTCATCCATGGCCTTAACCCAACATTCATCTTTGCTAGCTTCATTTACATTTTGTGGTTCTATGGAGGATAATAAGGCTAGATAACTAGAAGATCCTACAAGATTTCTTCTTGTTTGTACTTCAGACCCTTTTTCTCCTAGAATTTGAGATTCTGGGTTATGCTTTTGAAAATGCCTGGATGAAGGCTTTTCTCTGTCATATGTATCTTATTTTGATGCTTCATTGGTTTCTTCCTCTATATCATTTCGATTTGATACGGGAAAGCATTCACTGTCTTCATTATTATCATCTTCTTTTGCTAATGTCACCTATTTCAGATTTTTGCATGCTTCATTGATTACAACATCAATGCATTCAACAAATTTTCAAAGTATCTTATTATAATATTTGTATCCTTTACTTCTAGATGAATAACCAAGAAATATTACTTCCTCTACTCAGGGTTCAAACTTACCAATTTTTTCACCAATCTTTTTGGTGAAACATTTGCTTCTGAAAACTCTGAAGTGTTTTATAGTGGGAAGCTTACCATACCAAAGTTCATATGGATTTTTATCACTATTTACATGTACACACAGGGGCTTGACTGAATGAGCCTCTAACGTATCACGTACATTCATGGCATATTAAACAATACCCTTAATTTGACTAAATATTGGAAAATACCTCTAAAATCACATTATTTAACCCCCTACCAATACAAACCCAATATACCTTCCCAAAAACTCCTCCTTTCACTAGATATTTTAGGTATCTATTTTTTCGTTAACATTTTTTATAACCCTTTATATTTTTTCATTAACTTTGGGCTCCATTTTTTATACCTGCCAATATAAAAACCCTCTACCCCCTATATATCCCCCAATATATTATGTCATTTTTTCCTCAATAAATATCCCCCAATATGAACCCACGTGGTATGGTATTGGTCCCCCAATGAAGCCCCCGAGCATGTACATGAGCTTTGTCGATAATATTTATTACAGTATGTGCAACTTCACCCAAAAGGTGTTAGAAGTTCCAGACTCATCCAGCATAACTCGAGCCATTTGTTGAACTGTTCTATTCATTCTTTCCACTACGCCTTTTTGTTGAGGAGTTCTGGAAATAGAGAACTGTCTCTTTATTCTATGTTGTTCACAAAATTCAAAGAATTCATCTGATATGAATTATCCTCCCCGATCAGATCTGAGACATTTGATTTTTAGTTCTAATTCATTTTCAACTAAATATTTGAAGACCTTAAACTTTTCAAATGCTTCATTTTTATGTTTTAGTAACCCAATCCAGCACATTTTAAGAAAATCGTCAATGAATAAAATGTAGTATTATTCTCCACGAGGTGACCTTTTCCTTGTTGGTCCACACAAATCAATATGACTAAGTTCAAGAGGCTTATTTACTGATCCTTCTTTGGCATTGAATTGAACTTTGGTTTTTTACCGAATTGACATGGTTTGTAGATGGTACTTTCTGGGATGATGATATCTGGAAGATCACGAACAACCTTGAGCCTACATGATTTTCCTTTTTGAGAAAATCTTATATGCCCCAATCTTCTGTTCCATAACTATTTCTCTTATGTTTTTTTTAGATAACATTGTTCTTAACCTCCTTCTAGTATATATAGATTGCTTGGAGTTCTATACCGTTGATTATGGTCTTTCTTGTGTCAAGATCACAAAACACACATTCATTTGATCAAAACACAACTTCATTTCATTGATCACACATTCGACTAACACTCAATAAGATATGATTTAATCCATCAAGATACATAACATTTCCATCTTTAACCTTTTCTTCTAGATACATAGAACATTTACCCTTAATAACAGCTGGTGTGTCATTTCCAAAAGAGACATTCTTTTCCTTTTCTAAAGCATTATATGAGAGTTTGTCTTTATCACCTGTCATGTTTTTAGAGCATCCACTATCGATGTACCATTGATTTTCTAGTCCTTATGCAAACATATCTATGCCACATATTTCTGACTGTAGTTCCTTCTTTTTCCATACCTTGGAGTTTGATGATGTTTTCTCCTTTTGATATGTTGGCCAAAATTTTCTCCTGCATTCATATTCTTCATGACCAAATTTATTGCAAAATGAGCATTCAAATTCATCTTCAAGAGGTGAAAAGTTATTATAAGAGCTCTTCTTGATTCCTGTCACGATCCTTTGTTTTCTTACTTCTCTAGTCATGATAGTTTTGTAAGAAACACATTGAGCATCCTTATGACCAAATTTATGGCATGAAAATCATTGTCCATTAAAGAAGAAGTTTTTGTGATCATAAAATATTTTGGTATTGTTCACCTTTTTGGTTAGTGCTTCTATTGATGTTCACCCTTGGATTAAAATGGGCATGATTTACCAAGGGAGTATCTTTATGCTTTTGGTGAGGATTGACACATTGTTGACTGGTTTTTGTTGCATTAAGATAGCTTCTGGTGATGGCTTAAGACTTTTCTAGTTGGGGTGTTTCTCTAGTGTATCCAAGACCAGTCTTTATAAGAGGATAATCTTGAACCTTAATGATTTCATCTAAGGTTTATGATCCTTTATAAAATCTAAGATTCAAAGTTTTTGTCTTCTCAAGTTCCTTTCTTAGACTCACTACTTCACACTCTAATTTTTCATTGTGCTTTTCCCTTTTCGTGGGTTTATGTGTCAAAGTGTATATGACTATATTCTTTTCTTCCAAGAAGATTTTGATTTGAGTGATTTCTGCATGAAAATATCTTTATTCTAAGGCATCCATAAACTTGTCATTTTCATAAACCATGGGAAGTTTAATATCTTGATCAGATTCACCTTCATCACTATTAGACAGGCCATCACTATCTTCATCATTATAATAACTTCTTCTATTAACAAATTGTTTCCTATTATCTTTTGCAACATCCTTTCCTTTGTCATGGTTATCTTTATGAGGACATTTAGTAGCATAATGACCAACTATACTATGACAAAAACATTTGAATGGAAGCTTACCTCTGAATATTTTCGAACCAGTTGAAGTTTCCTCACAAAGTTTACCTCTTATTCTTCTAATATATATCATGATTCTTTGAGATCTTCCTCTTCTTTTCCCTTTACAGAGGCTTTGAAAATGGCTTCTCTAATTTCTGATGGACTTCCTTTCCTCATTTCAAAGGTAGTTAAAATTCCATGAAGTTGAACAACAATAACATATTGTAGACCCTGATTTTCTTCAATGGAAGATACTTTTGACTCAAATTTAGGAGTGTTGACAGCGTTGAACCCGCCAACATTTAGGGGATCACCCTGGTATGAAGTCCCAACTGGACCTCATGTCGTTTGGTGTGGGAGTCCCATCCGGTATGATGGCTCGATTTCCATTATCTTAAGGATTTGCCTCAACTGTTTCTTGTCAGCACATGAGAGTGGTCTACTTTGTCTTTGAGAAGTGAGGTTTGTGTGCTTGGTGAGTGTAAGTGTCACTTGTGTCAATGGTTCTTTCATTATAGAGGGAGAGGGTCAGAGTGAGCCCCAAGTTGGTTGGGAGAAGTCCCAACTCTGCTAGGAACACACAACGCAACAGTATGTTCACAGCTTTCGATGGAGCAGTCCACACAGATGCGGCAGTCACAACACACAAGGGAAGATAACACATATAACACTTAGCGAATTAGTTCACACGAGTGCAATGGTTGTTACAACAAGTTTTATATGAAAGTTATGTATGATGTCCAGGAAGGTAACCACCATGGGCAAGACAACATTAACAACATATACAACACATTTCATTAATAGATTATGTTTTAAAACAAGTGAAATAGTTCAGGTGTGAAACACAGGTTAATGAAACATGCATCACAAGTGTTTAATATTAGTGTTACAACAGTTACAATACATGTGTGAAAACGTGTTGGCCTATTGGCAGGCTTATGAATTAAGAGAAAGTTCCAAGACACATTATTACACCATACAACACCAACCCCATGTGAGGGGCATTGGAGCCACTGCTACTCCTAAAAGAAAAGATTATAGACTCCTGAGGCTATGTGGGAGGAACTGAGGTGAAAAGTGCTTTGCATGTACAAATGAGGGGGTATTTATAGCCAAGGGTGAAACTAACCCTTGTGGTTGTTCGGCTACCCTCATGATTGTTTGACTTCCATGACTCTTTGTACAATAAGTGGGTCTCTTGGACTTCCACGTTACATTAGATTGATAGACTGTATGGACCACAATATAGATGTGGATGACATGAATCAACATGAAAGTCTGGTACATTGGTGTTGCTGCTGGTGTGCATGTCGAGCTGTAGTACTGCTAGGTGATGGATGTCCTCATGGTGTGTCACAACTCCACCTCCACATGACAAAGTGTGCAGAGTCTTCGATGGTTGTTGGTTTGTTTGATGTTTTTTTTGCAAGTTGCTCCTTGCTTGTACGTTGGAAGGCTTGATAGGTTCGCTTGTTCGTAAAAGGTGCATGTTCGTTCATTCATCCATCCGTGAGCACATCTTGCATGTTTTCTTATTTATTTGTTCGTGGACACATCTTTTCATGATCATCCATTCGCAAGAACATCTCTTTGCATGCATCATTTGTTCGTTCATTGGTGAACCTGTTCTTTTTCATGTGCTCCCCTTCATTCATCCCATTCGTCAGCCTACTTGTTTCTACAGTCACTCATGATGAGACAACATCAAATCCAAAAACCTCCAAGTCTACCATGATACATGATCATTTCTTATGCAGATGATTGGGAGACTCCAGGCATTGTTGATGAAGAGTGTGCAAGAGTCACTGGGTGATGGAGATGTGCAATCCAGATTGACAGTGACTGTCCATAAGTTTTGGAACAGATGGAGGAAATACCTATGCAGTTTTTGAGGGGAATAATCTAGGTTGCAGGGAGGCCAGGTAGTCAAAATCTGCACAATTTCTGGAATGAGCGAGCAGCAGGGCTTGGCAGCAAAAACTGTGCAATGTTTTGGAGGAATAGGCCAAGCTGCAAGGAGGCTTGGTAGACAGAAATTGCATAATTTTTTGGAGGAACTAGCCGGGAGCTTGGTAGCCAAAACTATGCAATTCCTGGAGGGAACTGGCAGTTGGCTACTGGGTCACTGGAAGCAGAAACTGTGCAATTTTTGAGGGGAACTGGCAGTCAACTACCAAGAGCTTGGTAACAAAAACTACACAATTCTTGGATGGAAATGGAATTCTAATACTGGGAGTTGCTAGCAAGAGAAATTGCATTGATGTTAGGAGGTCGGTCTACTAATCATCTTTGCGCAATTTCTGAGCTGAGCGGACTACTGGGCAATGGAGGGCCTACTCATGAAAACTACGCAATTTTATGGATGAGCAGCCAGTCGACTGTCGGGAGGTTTGGCTAGAAAAATTGCACAAATTCCTAAGAGAGACAGGGACGTGCACTGGGTGTCTGCCTGGCCTATCTACGCAATTTTCTTAGTCAACAGAGTGGGCAATGCTTTCAGTTTATGCGCAATTTTTCAAGGGAGTCAGTCCGGGAGTGGATGCAGGTTCAAACTCTCCGGTTGACTAGCATGGAGACCGATTGATTTGCTTTCGGGCATCGTAGCTTGAAATGACCTGCTTGGTGCTCCTACGCTCTTCTGGGTGACATTCAATCGAGTCGATGGCGGAGTGATGGTGTGACTGTTAAAGGGGATTTTAGTCATCAGAACCTCAACAAAATGACTATGTGTGTGAATGAGTGAAAGATGCATATGTGATCTTGCAACAGACACTTGCATAACTCGAGAACGAGACGACTCAAAACATCTAGACACATATGTACAACATGACTGAATGACGGTGTAGGCAACAAGCATCATACTTGTGATTGATCGTTGGTCGACCATCATGACGCTTGCGTGATAGTGAATGTGACTCTGTGTGTGAGTGCGACAGATGTTTTCATAGCGAACACAACAAGTACACACAAAGAAAAGACTTTGAGCATAACCAGAACATGGTCACAAGCATGACTTTGACACCAACATGCAAGACTTCATGAAACGCACAAGCAAGGTGAATGCAAAGACTCACACAAGCTCACAGAGTGAACCCAAGTGTGTGCAGTCATCAAGTGAAACTCTCAAGGGAGGCTCCAAAATTTGGTGTAGGCCAAAAGTTTGGAGGGTGGTTGTAGCCGTTACAATGCTTGGTGACACACTGGTAGAATTCCAACTTCTGTATTTTGATTCATTGACAACATAGGGCCTTGGTATTCTAGGGAGTATTGAATCGTTGTGTGGGTTACTTCGGCTTCCCCATTTACTCCATGGACATAAATGGTTCACCTTTTTCCAACTCAGTCATACATAATCAAAAGTTCATCTTGATCATAGTTTTTCAAATTTGTGAAGGTTAGTTTAGCTAACGAGTTGAAGATTTTCACAGTATAAGTTTTCATCTATGGTGTTGCCCTACTACCAACATGCCTAGTCAGTACCTCGATGGAGTCACGTAGGAACACATGCATTGCTCCACTACCAATGAGCCTGGTCAATACCTCGGTGGAGTTTCATGTTTCACCTCTCTGTGTAGGAAGCCTTTCTCTTCTTTCGCCTTTGTATTTTTTTCTAAAGATGACTATGCATAGGAACTGATTTATTTTTGGGCTGAAGAGGGATCCTGACTTATTGAGAGAAGAGGTTGTTCCTTCAGAGAAGCATGTAAGACCTCTGACATAGGTTTTCTCATTTTGATTTTCCCCTTCTTCATTTCTACTAGTTGGATGAGCTTGAACACACCGAGCAGAAGGCTGAGTACAGGCATAGGCTTCCTAGTGTGAACACAAGTTCATGGTTGGACAAAAAATTCCCTTGCAGACGGTTCATATTTTCTGTCAAGACTTCATCCGCCGAAGGTTACAACCAAGCATAGAGAATACAAATACAAGATTGGCCAAGTGTTGCATTGTCACATGTCTCTTCATATTTCAGCCACATACTCTATTCAAAAGCCAGAACGTAGAAGTTGGAAGCACTTATTTTTTGAAACAAAATAGTAATATATCAAGAAAACAAAGTGAAAATAATCAAAAACAACAAGCAGAACCATTTATTGGCTTAGGGGGTCCTGACCCAGGTTTAGAGTTAGTTGTGCCAAAAAAATCCCTACACTACTGGCCATTTCAGCATCAATCCACGGTTCACGAACTGAAGTCTCACCTGAAGCAATCAGTATGGGGGGAAGCTGGAACCAAGTTTCCGCACCCAGAGATCAGTGTGATGTCCTTCTATGACCTAGATCTGCCTACGTGCAGATCTTTAAGCGCTTATGGCTTACGGCATTAACTTCCTCGAACTGGCCTCTAGACCTCCATGAACGTCTATGACTAACTTTGCGGACTCTGAACAAGTGAATTAGCTACTTACGTGCACCATAGATTACTTTTAGATCAATATTTACTCATATCCATATAATTGTTTGATAACTTTAATAGATAATGTTATGATTTACACGTAATCACTTAAGATTAATTGCATTCAAATTGTTAACAATTTACTGCATAACATAAATAATTACTGAGAGGAATAAATATAAAAATAACCAGCAATAACCATTAACACATAAATACAAATGTTTATTCAAGAAAAACCCAACCTAATA
>APFE031328869.1:114524-158267 GCA_000404065.3 Pinus taeda
TAAACTTGACTTGGGGTTCCTTGACTAACTCCAGCCAAACCTGCTAAGTGAGACAATCCACTCACTCTAGCTCTTACCCCCCTCAGAGTTTTTACCTGGGGTATTGTTAACCTGACATCCCCCCTATCACCTAGGTCTAACCTAGACTTTACCGGTGATCACCGAGGAGTACACATGCCTTACCAGGGCTTACAGTAGTATGCCCATTTACATGCAATAATTTTGACTTCATTTATTTTATTTTATTTTATTGTTGCTGCTATTCTGACCCATCCTCTCTCAATTGCGGGCATCCTTGTTTCATTTCATTGCTGCCTTCTTAACAAGTTTAACTACCTTTAATTTCTGAGATGAATCCTTGAAACCCTCGCCCGGGGTGACTTCACCAGGAGGCCTTGATCTGGATCTGGGGCGTGATAACATGTGATGCTTCTTGTTTGGTTGATCTATATCAATAACATCAGCATTCTCTTCCATGCCACTTGACCTTTCTTTCTTACGACCTCGTCAAGACACAGATCTGCTCTGAGCTTTCTCTATTGTTGTCGAAGGATTCAACCCCAGGTTAGAAAGATGTCTGCCCATCCTGTCTGTGGTAAATTATCTGTCTTTATCAAACTTCCTCGGCATCTTGCTTCACCTGTAGATGGATTTGAAGCTTCTGGAAAAACGACGGCAGAGGCAGCTTTGTCGAAGCCAAGGCTCTTCCACTCCTATGTAGCGTGCAGCTGCCTTTCAGCTGCCAATGCTTCTGCCAGGTTCATCGCAACTATGGGTCCGGCAATCCCTTTCTACTTTTTCAACTCCTGGGTTATGTGTTCGAATCCCAGCCATTCCTGTAGCAACAACTCTTTTGTGCTGCCATCGCCTGCAACAATTCTCTCATGGCCGCTATAGATTTCAACTTCCTCTCCTTCATCTGAACTATCCCCGGTCAGCGGAACAATGGCATCCTTGGGCAATTTCACTCGATCTTTACTGCTGAATTTATTGTTTTTATTATTCTCCTTTTCCATAACCATCTGCAGAGCATCCACAAGAACCTGATCTGCCTCTAATTGGTTGCATCGACTCATGCCAGACTCTCTCCTAGCAGTATATCCTGAGATCCACACTGAATCTTACCAGATCTAGCTCCTTCTCAATGAGAATCGGTGCTGCAATGTTGAACCCTAGATATCCTCGCTATGTTGCTCTCCACCATCATGAAATTTCTCTTATCCTTGGTCATGACTCGTTGTCACGACTCTTTTTACTGAGCCATTACACTCAATATATCTAATGACTGCTTTCATTCAGCTTTGTTTTCACCCGATCAAATTTGTTGACATAACTCTCGATCCATCTATGCAACCTTTGACACTAGCTAGTTCTGTCGCAGAATATTTCCCTTGAGGAGCATTGTGGTGGTGGGATCATATTTCGACTCCAATTTCTAGTGCCAGAACTTCCTCTCCCTCCATAGAAACTTCTAGACTATCTCTTCCATAGATCTATGATAAGTGGAGGATCACATTGACACAACTCCGTGGAAGCCCTATTGACCCAAGATAACTACTTCTCCTCTTCGATCCAACTATCAATCCTTACAATGGAAGTGTCATATAGTAAAATGGATATGACTGCAGAAAAATATTTATTAGGCATTGGAATGAAAAGCCCAACATAGGCCCTTTAAGAGTGCATATTTACTTTGAGCAGCGCTGCCAGAATGCATAGCTTCACTCTAGCTCGCTCGTTCATTCTCCAGTGTTGGCATAGTGGCCCATCTGAGTGTTTCTAGAACCTTTTTCTTGCTACACTTAGATTAGATCTGAGAACAAACTATGCATCAATCCTTTCTATGTCCACCAGGCCAAATAACCCTTGGCAACAAAAGCATTTTTCTGAAGCCAATACACAGCCTTTGGCTCTGATACCAATTGTTAAGAAATTTACTGCATAACTTAAATAATTACTGAGAGGAATAAATATAAAAATAACCAGCAACAACCATAAACACATAAACACAAATTTTTATCCGGGAAAACCCCAAATCCAGAGAAAAACCCAACCTAATAAGATCTCATTAGCATTGGCCAAAACCTTGGCCAATCCGACCAAGTGGGCCTTCCCAGCTCACCTCCAGGTCTTGCATTACAATGAAGTTCTTCCAGCCTTTTATAAGCTCCATTACATATAATACCATGGGAAAAATACCATGGGTGCACAATACCATGTGCCCCAAAACCATCACCGTTTAACCTAGTCAACTTTGACTCTATCCTGAGTCAAGTTTAGCTAACACAAATAATAAGATGGATCAAGTAAATCCACGCATAAATACATCATTATTTTATAAAGACATCATTCTATCACATCCTATATCGCAATCATAACATAAGTAAAGAGCTAAAACATAGGAATTTCTGCAATAATCTTATTTATTGATCTTTAATATAAGTTTAAAGAATTAATACTTTCCTGCGCACTCAGTTGTAGAGCCTTTCCCTCCTTTAAGACTTCTATCTCTGCACTAGGCTTCTTTGCTCATACCCATAGATTTCTTATTACTTTATTTTAGACTCTCTAAGACACACTTATTTATACAATCCCATGGTCCGCGGACCAAGGGTAGATCTCAAAATCCAACTCAAATTTACATAAAGTAGGGTAAAAACCCTTTTTGACTGTTAACTAGCTATGTGCTCCGTGACCATAATGTACGAAGAATTTTAATATTTTTACATCAAAACATGGGCTTTTGCCCCAAAACTGACCCTAGGGGACCCCATCCCAATAACAAGCTATAACAAGAATCTTGGAAAAATGATATTACCATTCTTGTTTCATTGGGATTATTGCTCTAAGTGATTTATATATTTGATACTGTCATCTTGTTTTGAAAAGTAATTTCAACATTGTCATATTGAATAATTTCTTATTGTAATCTCATTGAAGCAATCACTCATAATATGGACCTTCATTCTAATTTATAAGTGCATCTCTAAAATATACCTCAAAGCATAAGCTTGGTTGTAAGAAAAATAGGACCACCTTCTTCACACAATTTGAGAAGTCTAGGTCCTCATTTGTAGTTAACAAAGGTGACCTTGCAATTCTCTTGTGGGAAATCCCTTATAGGAATATAGGCACTTAGTTGGTTAGAACTCCACGAGAGGTATCATTAATGAGGCCTTAGCCTCCTTCCTTTGGGCTTCTCTCTACAACTTGCGGTGAAGACTAGTTTCAAAAGAATTGAGAGGAGGGATTTACCTAGACTAGGTCTTGCGCTTCATTTAGGATAGATTCTACATGTTGGAGAAACTGTTCATGTAGTAAATTGGAGCATTAATATTTATTTCACAAGTAATTAATCTTAAAGGCATTATTCACCCACTTATATCTTAAATAATCTAATCTAATTGTGCTTAATAATCATACTTGCCTCTCATTTTTAACTCAAATTGCTAGTTCATTCAGTTGTATCTCCTCAACTTGTTAGCTTCCAATGAGTTTCTCATCATCTCATCCATAGTGATTACCCCCCTGTTGTTGATGCAAAAAAACCCCTCCAAAATTTTGCTTACACTTGAATTTTGGAGCCTACTGAGGATCTTACTGTCTGTCATTCCATGGTCAATTCATGGTTTTCATATGTTTTGTAAAATGTTAAGTATTCTTCTAAGTGTCAAGGTCACTTTCTTATACATGTTCTACCTTCAAGGAGTTCACAAACATACATCTTTCTATGCAAGCTTAGATAATCATTCTCTAACTCGTGAAGATAAGACTTGTTGTTGCTTTGTGGGGCTTGACCCAAGTTCAACAACCATTTATTAGCTTTGTGGGGCCTGACCCAGGTTCAGCGTTAGTTAGACCGAAGTCTCACCTGAAGTAGTATGGAGGTATGCTAGAACCAAGATTCCGCACCCTAATATGGTCATGATGTCGGCTTATACCCTCTGTTCCTACTTTCATGCAGGTCGTTAAGCCTCAGGGCTCTGTCTGTCTACCCTTCATCCTGCCCTACAGTACCTCCATGAAGGTGTATGATTGACCTTCGCGCAACCCTGACCCGCGATCTAGGTACTTTCACACTGCTATGACAGCGTACTGTATAGGTTCCCAAGTTATCTTAAGTGTTTTACTTATCTTACTAATCAACCACAGTTAGCACTGCGTACACAGCTATTCTTACTTGCGTTCGATTAACTAATACGGTCAAATACATTCGCGCATCACATGAACATTGTAATTTAAATCCTAAATGAAATATAACCAAATGCATTTGGAAGAAATAAATACACATAATTTGCAGAATACTTCTCTTTATTGATATCTATAGATTAATACAGACTCTATCCACCTTGCACACACAGGTGCAGGGGTCCATGTACTCAGCTATGAACTTCCACCCTAGGCCTCTATGCACTTAGCTAAAGAGCCTCTACCTACGCTAAGATCTGAAACACTTAGACTTCTCGACCAAGACTCCAAAATTTCTACCAAATACGTAGATCTTACTTACTTAGCTCCTTTTTATACAATCCCATGGTCTGCAGAACATGGGTGGATCTTTACAGCTAACTTTACACTTTACAAAATAAGGGCGAATAACCATTTATGACTCTTGACACCTTTGCGCTCCACAATCACAAAATCTGGGGACTTTACAACTTTATTACAAAAATTTTCCCGAAACATGGGCTTTTAGCCCCAAAATGTCCTTGGGGGAACCCGTTCTCAACACTTGTGCAAGCGCTAGTGCTAGTGACAGTGCAATCTATAAGTACAATGCACTGCATAATACATATTGGCATTTAGTTTGCACTCTGTTAGAAAATTATATATTACAGAGAAATGGAACACATAAAATATATTGCAGAAATATAAACATAGAAAATGAATAAAACAAGAGATACATAGATATACGTGGTTCACCCAATTTTGGCTATGTCCACGGAGAAACAGCCAGCCCTTCCTTTTATATTATCTAGCAAAATGAAGAGATACAACCTACAACAGATCTGTTGTAATTCCCTCTTCACTCTCACACAATCTCCTCTCTCTTTCTCACTCAGAATACATATCTACATAGACACAATAAAATTCCCTCATATATAGCGAGGGGTTGCCTACTAGGGAAAAAACCCTAAATTAAACATAACTTCTACCGTTAGATCTCTGACTAATTAAACATAACTTCTACTGTCAGATCTCCGCCCCCCTTGTAGCGCAAATAGTATTGGCAACGTTGCTGTCACATTACGAACTAGGGTCCAATGTGGTGATACCTCTGAATAAAGAAGATAATAGTTCTCCATACCTAACACACTCTCCCTTTACTGTCTTCCCTAGTTGGATTACAATTGCACTTTCATTTTGGTGAGTTTTCTCAACTATTGTGTTGTCGCACCTTTGTTGTCCGAAGTGTCGCTTTCATGTTCCCAACTATTGTTTTCACTTATGTTCACTTAGATAAATGTTTTTTTCATGTTATATTCACTGTGGAATGTATCACTTCCATTTTCTTTAAGCCCTTACAAGCATCTTTTTCACTTTTCTCTTACCTTCGTAAGTGTCATCTTTTGGCATGGGAAGTGTCACACATCGCAAAATTAGAGTTATGGTTTTTTTTCAAGGGGGAAATTTGGTGTCGATGGGTCCTACTTATGATATAGACATGTGTTAGATACATTCCCAAAGCTGCATTCACTGTCGTACTAGTGTCATCACTATTGTCACAAAGTGTATCTTTAGTGTCACACCTAGTCGAAGGGAGTCAATTGTTCATTATTAAAGGGCCATTCTGATGCATTCTCCTACACTATTAGGTCATGTTAATCATAAATTCATGCATTAGACATATTCCCCAAGTCTTGAGCACTTCCATATAAGTGTCATCACTGTCGTCACAAAGTGTACCCTAAGTGTCACACTTGGAGGAGAGTATTGTTTGTTCGTCGAATTAAGGGGATCATGTTGTTTCTAAGTACTAAGTGTTATATGTTGTTACACTGATTGTTTTGAGTGTGTGATCATGGTTAAGTCTCACCTTGGTTTCATATCTACTTCGTTGATCTCACACTTAGTCAAATTCTAGAAGATCCAGTACCCAATCAACTTGACCTCACTCAGCCTTCTTGAATTATGCATTGCAAAGTAACAAGACTCAAGTATATCCCTTTCCTCCTAGAACTATGCAATACATAGTTCCTCCCTCCAAGGATTTTTGATTACACAGCCACAGTGCTCAAGTATTTCCTCCCTACCCACAAAAACTGCACAATCCTACCTCCCAACAAATCTCTTGTTGCACATTACATAGTATCATTCATAAAGTTGTCTCCTTAATTCCTTCAAATGTGAAGTTGTGCAATCAGATGACTAGTCTCCCTTCAGAACTACACATTGCCAGTCTCAAGGCTCAAGCCTTCCTCACTGAGACCCTCAACTACACATTCTTCCTACCTAGGCCTCCAAAATTGTGTATTACACAGTCACAAGCTTCAATCCTCCACTCTTGGCCTCTGGAACTTCACAGTGAAAGCCCTAAGTCTTCCTCCAACTTCAATACCTAGTTCCATCTCCATCAGTGATTTTCATGTAGCCTTCTAGACTAGGATTTTTCAAACTGATGTCATCTTGTCATGAGTGATTTATAGTTGCAGGTACTATATATTTTCATGATAGGATGATTATTGAGTATAAGGAGGAGGATAACATACTAGAAGACACTTATGAAGTTGTAAAGACAAGTCAATCATTTCACAAGAAGATGAAGGGACACCATATTGCAACAGAAGTTGGAAGGTCAAGATCATAGTGAAGACTTCCTATTTTCATCCTCTTAGAGGGTGAAGAAGGAGAACAAAACATATATTTCATGAAGATGAATTACTAAACATACCTCTCACAAATATTGAAGACAAATCAACAAGAGGAACATCTTGGCATTGCCACTTCATCATGGAATCTATGTCATCATTCTCAAGTTGTGACTTATACTAATGCCATCACAATGTCATGTGTGTCCATGTGTGTTGCCACATAATTTGTGGATGTAATGATGTAATTATTAAATGGAAAGGACAAAATATAATGTGCGGAAGTCCAAGATTCATATGTGGAATATGAAAAGTCACATAGTCATATATGGACAAAAACGCCTTTAGGAAAAGTCCAAAATTCATGTAGAAGTCGAAAGGTCACATTAGAATTATAAGATTCATGAGGGAATCTCAAGAGTCATGGGTATATGAAATTCCAACCCTCTTGTTACAAATATACCCTCATAGCTCAAGCAAAGGGATATTTGAGGCTTAGCCTTTGGAGAGCTAGCCTTGGCTTCTCTAGCTTAGCATAAGAGATAAGATCATTCTTTCGAGAAGCAAGAAGTGACTTAATGTTCCACTATTGGAGCTAGTGTCTCACCATTATAAATGTGTACTTGGATATTTCACCTAATAATTAGAAGCTCTATGAGCCAACACATTTTCATGCATGTATCATGAATGTAGTAAGACTATTCTTTATATGTTTGTGGTATGTGTTATGTTCACATGTACTAAGGAAATTGAACTATTTCGGTGGCTTTGGTACTTATCTTGTTGAATGTGTGTTGTATTTTCTTTAATAATCATTGTGTCTATGTGAACTATTTTTATAGATAACTAATGAACCTTTCCTTTCTCTTATGTGTCTCTCTTAGTATAGTACTATTACTTTCCTTATAGAGGTTCACTTTTAATTCCTTTTCTTGAAAGTCTCCATTTACACATTGCAATTCGTGTTTCACAGTGTCAACTTGCTTTCTTATTTCAAAGGTTATGTGAATAATCTCTTATGTGATTCATTGAAGCCAATCCAAACCTTAGAGTTATTATAGTATGGTTGATACTCCAGATGGGTCTCCTACTCCAAATGATGTGAGGTCAAATTGGGACTTCACATTGGGAGACCCCCTTGGTTGATCGATTTCTAGCACCTTCAACAAGTTGGTGCTAGAAGGAGGGCCAAATGACAAGTTGTTCTCGTTGAGTCTATTTTGAATCTCTTATCTTAAATGGCTCATCACCAAATTATACTCCCGGGGTGCTTCTCTAATAAATCCGATGGTAAAATTTCAATCCCCGGTGAGTCTCTTTATAACTTGTCCCAAATGAAGTTTGATCGTGAGGGTGAAATATCCATAATAGAGTATATATCTAATCTTCTCTATTTTTGTGAGTTTATTCAATTGATTCTGAAGATGTTGCTCTTATAATTTTCTTCCTCAACTTTGAAGTTCAAGTTAATCGACGGTGTCATAACTTACCATATTCTTCCATCCATTATTTTTAACACTTCATCAAGGAGCTTCATTTAGCCTTCAACAAGTATTATTGCCATGACGTCCTTAAAATAATTAATCAACTAAGGATGAACCCTGGTGAATCAATTGAGGATTCTTCTAATCGGTTCCTTCACCTATATTATGGATTTCCTAAGGAACATATGGTTTTGGATTTATTTAAAAAAAATTGAGTGTTTGGTTTATATATCTTTACATGGTGAGCCCAAACCCCCTGATAATTTTGTTTCCCCAACTTTTGTAAATCATGAGACACCTCTAATTTCATAGGAGGAACCTATTATTCCTTTTGTTCCTTGTCCTCCTCCTCTTTCATTTTCGATTTGGGTGCCTCCTTATAATGATGTGAAATATGGTAAATCTAGAAATCAAATGGTTGATCTGTCTCTTCAACCTTCATCCATTTCTCATGATCCATATCCGATGGAGGAAACCTTGGAATGGTTTATTGATCCTAAGGTGAAGACTAAAACCTCCATTCCAGAAGAATATATTAACATTCATAAATTTAGTCCTAAATTTTATTTGGATATCTACCATCCTCTGTCACCTCTTTCTCATGATCCCTTGCAACTTGATCTGCTTGATCAGTTTCTTCCAAATCCAAGAATGAACAGTTGCAAGGTAGTCATATTTCATAGGTAGAGGAGAAAGAAGGTGAAGATTCTTTCAATCTTTCTTCTGTTTCTCAAAATCCTCCATGTGAATATGGTGTTTCATCATTCTTGGTTGATATTGAATTTGGTAGTCAATCAAATGAAATCATTTTTCCTGATCAATCTGAAGTCTTAGGAATTCATCATTCTGATGAGAATGACTTCATTGATATATATGATGATGGAATCCCAAGTGCACTAACTAATATTTCAGACTCTCAAGAAGATTTTTTTCAAACGATTTAGATATTAAATATAATTTGGTCAAATAAGATTCTCTTATGAACACTTCTTCCTATTCACCTCCCTTTCCCTTGAGCTCTATTGTTCGTAATGCATCAACTTGCGATGAAGATACCCCATGCTCTTCAAGTTCATCATTTGATGAGTTGACTTATCAATTGATACAAGGTATTAAGGTTATCCATGGTGAATAATAAAGAAATCAAATCACAGAGCATCCTTTCCATCCATTATCATCTCCTGTTTTGCATAAGTACAACTCTTAAAATTAGGTATTAGGTTGGTCGTGATTTTTCTCTAATTCATACATCTCTGTATTTGTGACCAGAAAAATCTTATCAATTGAATAATTTGTTTGTTAAAGTTGGAGAATTTTATCAAATCAACGATGTTGATGGTTTCCATCCAGATAATAGTGTTCTTATTGACCCAACTGATAGTAGTTATCCACATGCAATCTGCAGTCTGACTCAATTGCCAAAATGTAGTTACCCATATTTTCAAAGTTCTGGAACTTTTCAGGAAGTTGAGGCACTTCAACTCCCATTGATGGTTATGTTATGTTCTTGCAATCTTGGTATGATCCCTGAACCATGTCAGATCTAGATTTCCTTGTAAAATTATTTACTTTGAATTATTTCACTAGATGCAAACTCGATGCACTTTGGGATTTCTTATTATAATTTTTCTATCTCTTGAGATCATTTTTCTAATCAAATTGAGGATATTGTTGTAGTGAATTCATCTTCATGTATACCTCTTGTATCTAACTTGGGATTGGAATGTATGGTTTTCATGAATGCACAAAATTGTGACGCTGATCAATTTATGTAACATATTTGGGTAAATAATTCATATCTATTGTGTTTTGATGAACAATTAGCTCGTGATATTCATCGTGAATGTTATTGAACTAATCATTTTTGTTTTGGCCTAATAAATCCTTTCGAGCATCATTCATTTCTTGAATCATTTAGCAAATCAAAAACCCCATGTTGATATGGTTTCTAAATCTAATTGTTGGGAAAAAAACTGAGAGGGGGGTGGGGGGGTGAATCAGTATTTAAACTTTCACAATAATAATTTTCTTTTTCAATCTTTATACGTGATCTTACAGAAACGAAATGGCGTATGTCTGCAACTATAATGAATTAAACCAATGTATACATAATAAACTTGTAAAATAATTAATTCATTGTCTATTTAACTTAAATCAGAGTGTGATGCATTTAATAAGCAGTAAACAGATGCAGTAAGAATATAATAAATCAACACACACAAGAAGCACACATGAACACCAAGAATTTTCAGGTGGAAACCCAATGTGGGAAAAAACCACCATTGTTGTCATCTTAGTCTTCACTCTTCTTATTATTAAAAGTGTTTACAAGTTTTGTGTTGGTGTAGACGTTTTCCAGTACGCGAGCATCTACTTGTTGAAGGCTACAACCTTCACTTGTTTTCCATCTTCTACTGGAAGGGATCTCTAACCCCCTAGCTCTTGTACTGACTGATATGATTACTAGTACGTAGGCTCCGACCTACATAAGGATACCACCTTCTCTCTTTCTCCAAGCACCACGTTTCATAAATTTTCAGACTGGATGCTCCTAGTACACATCAACATAATATGTAGGCCATGTTTCATCAAATTTTCATACTGGACCCATCAATAACATTGAAGATCAAAATCAATTAGCACTGCAATACAACCATCAAATACAACTGCATCGTCCAATCACTAAAACTCATCAACTCTGAAGCAAAACACAATAGATCATTGTCACCAAAACAAAGAGCTAAATCCATAACACTGCATCAACAACTATAACCAACTACAACCTCAAAAATCATATGTCAGAATGTATACGCTACTTCAATGAGGACAACCTATGTGTATGCACTACTTTCTGTAACCCAACCTACGTATACCTCTAAAGATACTGAATCATAAAACTTCTTAACCAAAAACTATACTAACCAGAGACACTCTGAAGATCTACTATCATATTACAAAGTTCTAAATAGATAGCAACAAAGATCAGCCTTCTTACTCAATTAATCAATCAGTCAGGCTCAATCTCCTTATACAATCAGTTTTACTGCAGATCTAATGAAGACATCATTGAAAAACAATAGTAAAACAACAACATTGATCAGATAGATCAGTCATTTCTAAACAACAATCCTTTCCTCTACATACACTAATTGGAAGTGCTGAATCCACGTGTATATGCACCTTCACTGAGGCGAACTTGCATATAGATCTGCAAATAATGACTTATAACTTTGCAGCCTTTCAAGAATTTAGATATACCTAGATCATAGTATTGAAAGGATAAAACATGCGTTAGCACTAATATCTAGCCTATCCATTATTAGATCATACAATGATAAGTCATTTCAGGTCTCATGATCCTGATCCAACATTGTATCCAAGGGTACACAAGATATTTCATATATATATCATAACCATGGCCCTAACAACACAAAATATACTTCAGATAGAAGTATTCATGAAAAAACCTTTCACTTGCACACCTAGCCCTTTGATCTTCTCCTCCTTATATACTAGAGCCTTTGCTAATACCATGCACCAAAACAAAACTTAGAACCTATGGCATTCTTAGGCAAGATCAAGTAATCGTTATTCCACTCAATATTGTGGGATAATACCATGGTACGAACACTTGGTATTCTTTAACCTTAATTTTCCATCCCATGTGTGCTTTTCCTTTTTTGAAACCTCATGCATACGTATACGTGTCTTTTATTCTGTGTACTTGCGTGTATACATGACTTGGACTAGGTTAACCATCGTATACAACTTAAAACAATCTCTTTCCTCAATTTCTTGATTCTGATCTATAATCCTTTGTCCCATTATCCTATTCTTATGTGCCATTACTCTATTACCTCTAAATATACCTGTTACAATGTAAGTTTCCATCATGTAGAACTATATCACTTCTGAATTGACCTGCATGTGGTTTTCCATCAAGGATAACACATGTACAATAATGCCAACAATCTCCCCCTTTGGTGTTGATAGCAACCATATTGATGTTGATCACTTCAAGATGTAGAACCTATTAGATATATAAAGCAACACCAATATACTCTCCCCCTTTGACACCAAGATATTATCCCCCTTAGTGCATGATGATAGCATAAATATTTCTCAAAATATTAACATGACTGTATAACTCAACTATGTGAGTATGACCTTCCTATCACCAATGACTCATACATACATCAATCACCCAACCAAGTGGGGATACACCAAATGTTCATGCATGATTGAAAATTGCAATTATTACATGGACAGTGATGGGTGTAATGCCCATATTGTAAATATATTACACATAGGTGGTTGTTGTGTAAGCCTTTGTCGCACGGTGAACTAGTGTTTTCCCAAAATGATGGGGGAAGGGGGCTAGGTGTCTGAGAGGCATGAATAATATCCTTCAGCTCACTCACTTTTGGGCACTAGTTGGTAGGATGTTCTGCCACATTGCATAGATGAGTTACCTTAGTGGTGTGTGTGGTAGTAGGGTCTTTCTCCTTTGACTTCTTCATCTCCTTTCTTGTTGTACTCTCAAATGGATTTGAAAGGTGTACCATGCATGTAGTTGGCAAAGCCTCTGAGGGATAACTTGGCATATCTTGTCCGATGGGGGTCACCATTGATGTTTTTGATGTGGCGAAGGGGGCCAGATACCATACATGTATAGCTAAAGTCATATTGTGTAAGGTAAGAGTTTCCATTACTTGTTGAGACACATAAATTGATGGAGGATAAAGGAAATGAGTTTGAGTGATAGTGTATGGTAAGAAAGAGGTATCATTTGTCATAACATTCTCTATTTTCGTCAATTGTGATTGATTTCCCTAAGAGGATTCATCAAAATAAGTTGTGACTATGCATATAAGGGCTACATGTAATATCCCCATATTTTATTTCCCTTATGATGAAGTTGGGATGGATTTCTAAAGTTTGTGTCATCTAGGTCACAGGAGAAAGATTATCTCATCAGTGGTCTTGGAGGGTTTTGGAGGAGTTTTGTGGGTTCTAACAAGGTTCGCTTGCTCTATTTCATCATCGAGATCAGTTTCATAAAGTTCAGTCATAGTTTTGTTTTATTCTAACAATTCTGGTAATACGAGCTTATTGTCAATCATATTTTAATCAAATATGCTAAAGGTGTTATTTGGAGAAACACCTTAATGTAATACCTCATTGGAACGGGGATGAAGATATATACTAGAGTGGTTGATGAAGAAATGGGAGAAGCCTCTAGAACGGAAATAAAATAAAAGTGCAAAGGGAGAAGCTTCTAGAATGGAAATAAAATAATAAAATAAAAGTTCTTCTAGAAGGTTGAAGATAAATCCATCAATTATTTAAAAGGGTGGAGGAAGCAAGCCACTTTGTACATCTTGGATTTGAAATATTTTCTCTTAGAAAGGTTTGTGAGAACTTGGTTTTCAAGTTCATAGAGCCTTACGATGAAAACCCATGGGTTTCTTAGTGTGTTTGATGAAACTCTAACTCATTATTGTAAATGTTTCATTCAAAAATATCATAGAGCTTCATCAACATCAGTTGTGAGAATATATGGATCATATATGTGAGTTGGAGGTGGGGATCACCCATATCTCCAATTTGGGCTTCATCTCCAACTAATCCCTTAAGGAATTCATTCAGAATTGATAGGTGCATCTATTGGTTCTAGTTACAGTTTTGGGAATACAAACTTAGTATTGCCGCATCTTATTTGGAAGCCATTATCTCAGCTATAGTCAGCATGAGCTTTGATAGTTTATATTGGCATGTAATCTTTCTCTAGTAAATAAAATAAGCATGAGCTTTGATATTTTACATTGGCATGTAATCTTTCTCTAGTAAACAAAATAAATATGAGATTGATGTTTTTTCTCGTAGTTGCAACATTTCTAAATTTTTCATATTGTCAAATTTACTTGTTGTGTTGTTGATTTCATGGTGCAAATGGTGCAATTTTGATTGGGTTTAAACAATGAAATTTATGGTGAATTTTTTCAAGAAAAATTCTGCAAAAAAAAAAAAAAAAAAAAGTAGTCAAATTATTTTTAGAAATATTACATGAGTATCATATCTGGTTTTCCTTCCAGCTTGAAGGTTTAAGGGGAAATTTTATCAGTGCTTGGATTTGTAAGTGTCTAAGGCAACCAAAATTCTTATACGAGGTTGATTTTAATTCATCGGAGTTGAAAGAGAGACAAGTTGTATCCCTTTGTGGAGGGTTTAAATCATCGTGACCAGAATTCAAAGCCAAGTTCATTTGGACCAAGTCCATCCATGGCATCGAATCAGAATCTCCACAATGAATCTGTGATAGAAAATTAATTACGAAGGGAAAAAATAATTAATCCTAGCCAAGGTTTTAGTACAATACTTGGTCCAGGGATCCTATGATTAGCATACCCCTATTAATATTAGTGGTGGTCATAACATTTTTTCATGCATCAAGAGAGGGAGCCAGTGCTTGAACCATAGCTTTGGGCGAGTCTACGACCTACAAAATTTAGCAAGTTGTCATGGAGTATGATTACTAGCCGAGGGTTCAAGCTAAAATATCTCGCTAGTCAGAGAAATTCAAAACAATATCGACTCCACATATAGACTTTATTCCAAAATTTAACAAATCATTGGAGGTTGATTTGTAGGAAGTCAATAGGCTTTGTCGTTTTTTTTTAATGCCAAGATGATGCAATTTTGTGTAATTATTGTTGCGTAATTAGAAAACGAGCTGAGAATACATTGGTGGGAATAAATTATTACTGAGAGTAGCACATGGGTTTCTAAACTGTTATGGATCATGAAAAAGATTTGAGTAGCATATTACTGGTGTGATGGTTAAAATGTTGTGCGATTGGAAAACTAATGTGTTTGGCACTCATATGTATTAGTTGTTGTCACTGATATGTATTTTAAGTGGTATGACTACCTGCTTTGTGTATTGTGTCATGGACAGAGAAATCCAGTGCATGAGGATCTGATGATTAATGTGGGTATGAGAGAGTATTGGATAAGTATAGGTATATATTTGTATAGGTTACATACTGATTTAAAAAAAAAAAAAAAAAAAAAAAAAAAAAAAAAAAAAAAAAATCAAAAAAATCAAAAGTTTCTACTAGGGACGAGTCTTATAATGGTTTGTATGAGTTTGATACAAGTCGTATCTGAGCAACAAGTCAATGTGAGTCAGCACGGGTAAGGGTCTTATGCGCGGGTTCTACGAAAGTGGCTCATTTTGGCATATGACTAATCAATACCCATGAGTCTTGAAGGGTCTTATAAGGGTTTTGTTTCACTGGTTTTTACATAAAGGAATGCACAAATCCTTTTAAGAATGTGTACACATTTTCAAAATGAATATATACATTCTCTTATAAATGCACATAACTTTGAAAAAATTGCACGTTATTTTATAACATAACATGTGGAGGAAATTGTTGTGACATGCATGGAGGTTTGGCAAAGGCCAAATAAATCCAAATAGAAATGTATGTGTTTTCTTAGAGTGCATTCACTTTCATAAAATTTTGAATGAGCATGCATTCCCATTGCGGCCTCATTTTCATTGCTAACATCACCACTCCACGCCATAACAACAAGTGGCAATAGTTTCCACTAGGGAAAGGGTTAGTAGAGAACCTTTGATGAGATAAATAAAAAGACCAGTCATGCACTATTTCTAACATTACCAAACTTGCAGTAGATCTTCGAAGTGGATATAGATGTGAATAGATATGCTATGAGAGCATTCTTGATGCATAGACGAAGGGGTGTATGCTACCATTATAAAGTATTTCATAGGTCAGTTCTTAACTACCCTACCTATGACAAGGAGCTTTATGCCTTGGTACAAGTTGTGAAGAAGTGGAAGCACTACATAATGGGAAAGGAGATAGTAATCCACTCAGGTCACCAACCAATATAGTGCTTACAACCCTAGAGTAAGCTATAGCATACCATGCATTACAAGTGGACAACAGTTTCATTCAGTGATCAAGTATAATAATGAAAGAAAAAACAAGTTGGTTGACATGCTATAAAGGCCACCCACATCAAAGATTACAACTTTGGGAACTCTAATTCACATAGGGCCATTCACCCATGTATTAAGTTTTTAACACCCAACAACTAATTTGAACAATATTTTGAGATGCAATAACCATAAACTAAATTGTGAAATTCACTAATCAAATATACTAAGTATTCTAATATAATTACCAAAATGCCAAAAATACCTAGGAAACCCCAACTAGGGAAAGCCTACTAATTTTTGCTTTTGTTGATCTGCTCATTAAAAACTTGGTAATTAATTACGAATTTCTTGGGAAAAAATCCCTTGTTATTCTTTGTTCCTCAACACAATATCATGCACACCCTAGACTAATTCAACCTCTCTCTTGTGCAATTGTACCAATTGTATATGATGAATTTTATCCTTGTGCAAGGTATCTTGGCCTCTTTAAGTGATGCACTCTCCTTAATATCACACGTTGATCTAGAACTATTTTCTTGAGCTTAAAACATAAATTTTTGCTAGTGCATAACGATATGTTTCACCAAGTATGCGCTCTTCTCTTTATAAGTTCGAAATGCTCTTAAACTTAATTGAGTTGGCTCCTTGAACCCAAGTCATATTGCCTCACTAAACTTGAGTCTAACTAAAATACAGAAGTGAACTGACCTTTTGAGGTCGAGTCAAACTACCTCACTAAATTGAAGTAGAACTGAAATAAAATTTCTATGCATGCTTAGTTTGATTTATGATTTTTTACTATAGGAAAATTAGATAATTTTCCTAAGGCAACACTAAGATAAGGTAAGACTATGCCTTAGCTTCACATGTAGGTTCTTCTACAAAATATAGTGTAGAATCCTTCCTTATCTAACTTCAATTAAAACTCCCCCTTAGAGAGGAAGGTATTTTGTACAACACCCAATTTATCTCTGAAGTAGACAAAATAGCCTCTTTCTAATTCCTTGGCCGAGATATCCGTTGCTTTCCCCTCTGTAAGTACATATTGAAGTCTGACTTTACACCTCTAAACAAAATCTCTGATATGGTGGTACCTGATCTTGATGTGCTTGGATCGGTCATGAAACATTATATTTTCAAAGAGCTTGATGCAGCTTTGATTATCACAGTTTATGACAGTGAGATCCAACCTATGACTTAACAACCTCACGAGTAGTTTCCTCAACCAAATAGTCTCACAAGACGCAAATCTAGTAGCCATGTACTCAGCCTCATCTGAGCTCAATACCATTGATCTTTGCTTCCTTCTAACCCAAGAAACAACAACTAACCCAACACTGAAATCACATCCTAAAGTGCTCTTCCAGTCTGTTGAACCCCCTACCAAATCTGCATCTTTGAATCGCTAAAGACTCACTCCATCAGCATGCATGTACAACAATCCATAATCTATTATGCCCCTGGGATATCTCAACCTGTGCTTAGCATCAACCCAATGCAATCAACCATGAACTAGCTCAATTGGTTAACTACAAAGAAAACATTTGTTCATGTGTTCACAAGAAAGATCAACGACCCTATGAATTTCTTGTATAGAGTGGCATCCACCTACTCACCTTTGGTGGCATCTACCTTCCTCTAGTTTGTGATTAGAGGCGTGGTCATGGGCCTGCAATCCTGCATATGGAACCTATTGAGAATATCTTGCTCGTATCTACCCTATCCTAAGAATATATGTCCATCACCCTACCATAACTCCAACCCAAAGAAATAATGTATCAACCCTATATCATTCATCTCAAACTCCTCTTCATGATCTCTCTTGTAGTCATGGATGAGCTCCATTTTCCCTATCAATATAAAATAATCAACATACAACACAATAATGAGAGGTTGGCTTAAAGTCTCAAATCCCTCAGGTTTCTCAACATATATCTCCTCCTCAATAACTTTGTTTATTGGACATTGGATAAACCAACACTCCCCGTGTGTTTCGTGACATTGACTAACTTCCTCTCGTGGATCCTTATCTCTGACGATGCAGTCGTTGACTAACGCCTGCGAGTTTGGGTCTAATGGAAATCATAATTCCTAATAAGTGGTACCATAGCATAGATCACGAGTTTGATACACACCTAGCTCGTGTTAGGGTTGAGATTGTTGGACATTGGATAAACCAACACTCCCCATGTGTTTCGCGGCATGAACTAACCGCCTCTCATGGATCCTTATCTCTGGCGATGAGATCATTAAATAACACCTGCAGCTTTTTGCCTAACGAGAATCATAATTCCCAACACTGTTAAGGAAGGCAGTCCTCACATCCATCTGGTGGATCCTCCTCCCCATCTACACTACAATCATCAAAACAATCCTAATGGATGAATATTGGGCCACTGGTGTGTATGCCTCATCATAGTCAATTCTTTTAACTTGAGAAAACATTTTGGCCATGATTCTAGCCTTATACTTCTACACACTCCCATCATTTTCATTTTTAATATTTTATACCGAACGTGATCCAACAATTGGTTTTCCATCCAGTCTTGGCACTACCTCCCAAACATCATATTGCATCATGGAAGAGTACTCTTCCACCATATCACCACACCAAACTTGTTGAGAAGCTTCTTCCTTGTAACAAGAAGTATCTGAATCTATCACCTCAATCATAAGTTCCATGTACCCAATATATCTCTGTGGACTTTTACTCTGTCTAAATGTGGTACTGGGAGGTCTAACTCTCTCGTGAGCCTCCCTAATTAGCTTTTTACCCACCTATATTGAACTCTAATTGTACTGAGAGTCACTGGATGAGTGGGGTCCACTCGCTCTACTCTCTCATCCTATATTTGTGTTTTCTTTTCATCTGCATGTTTCTCGGTTTCTCCAACAACTAGTTGTGGTAAATCCTGGAAAGTTGTCTTACCATCCTTCTTTTTAAATTGTTGTTCCTCCTCATGTGTTCTACCCTGCTCATGCCTTAAGGACTTCCTGTGATCCCTTCCTTCCTAAAACTTCAAATCATGTTTGATCATTATATTCCTTAGTGTTGGAATATACACCCTGTACGACTTAGATGTCTCATCATTTCCCACATAAATTCCTTTCTCTGTTGTAGGCTCTAGCTTCTTTCGGTTATCTGAAGACACATGGAAATAAACAAGACTGCCAAAAATTCAGAGTTGAGACACGTTAGGATTATTTCCTATCAAAGCCTCCTCTAGTGTGACTCTACCTAACACCTTGTGTGGACTCCTATTCTACAAAAAGATTGCAATTTTGCATGACTCTACACAAAGAAACATGGGTATCCCTTGGTCATGCAAAATAACCCTGGCCACTCCAACAATTATCAAGTTCGTGTGCTCATCCAACTTATTCTTGTGAGGGTTTTGAGGTGTTATGAGCTCTCCCTTGATTCCCTCCTTGGCACAGAAAAATTTGAAAGCATTGGAGATGTACTCCCCATCATTGTCTGAACTCAACACTTTAATCCTCCTACCAATATGGTTCCCCACCAAGGCCTTGAACTCCACAAACTTTGAGAAGACCTGATATTTCCTAGTCATGAATAAGATCCTTGTCTTTCTCAAGTGGACATCAATAAAAGTGACATAATATTTGTACCCCATTAAGGATGGAGAAGAAAATGGTCCATATACATCTGAATTTACCAGCACCAAGATACTCTTGACCTTGTTGTCTTTGCTGGAAAAGGATGTCTTGGCATACTTTCCAAGTGTGCAACCCTTGCACACATTATGCTAATCTACATTCTACTATGGTAACCTTGTGGCAATCTACCTCAAAATATTCAATGCACCATGGTGTAGGTGACCCATACACCTATTCCAAAGCTCCCTAAGGTCACATCTATGTGCATTGATCTCTCTGCTACTCAAGGTCGATTATGGCTCAAATTGTAGCCTATAGAAGTTCTTCACCCTAAATCTAATTTGGTTAACTGCTCCAAAGTTGAGATGCTTGATGAAGTCCTTCCATGTGCTGAAGATAACCTCAAACACTTTGCTCTCCAAGGTTGACACTGAAATCAGGTTTTTCTTCAACCCTGGGACATGGATGGAATCTCTAAGATAAAGAGGTTCTCTAAACTCCCTATCAAGCATGACTGTACCCACACCTTGCGCTAGGTACTTGCCATCATCTCCCATCTCTATCTGAAACTAAATATCCATCTCTATTAACTGGTTGAAATAAACCTTATTCCTAGTCATATCAAAGGAACTCCACTATCAATATACCATATATTGATGGCGACTGAGCTTGCCATGCAAGCTACGAGTGAAAATGCCTTCTCAAATTGAGAAGTGAACTCTTCCACCTCTGCTGATGTTGCCACGTGATCCTTCTAAGACTCCTTCCTTTTTGGACACTTGGTGGAATAGTGCCCAAATGGATGACAAGAGAAACACTTCACTTTGTTGAGATATCTCTTCTTCTTTCCTCTCGAACTAACTCGGCCCCCCCTATATTTTTATTTCCCTTCGTTTTAACCTATTTTCTCTCAAGGGAAAATTTTTCTTCTTCTCCAATCTTGTTATGAGACCCAGATTTTTCTTATTTCTGGGTCTCCTCTTACACGCAATCACTCCATAGCAAGTCTCAATCCAAGAGATTTTATCTATCAGACACTACATCAATAAAGTTTTCCCAAGACTTAGGAAAGCCCAATAATGCAAAACTAATGAGTTCTCTATCTAAGACTATCTCCCCAACCCCAGCTAATTCATCCTTCATTTGGGTGAATCTAGTCAGGTAAGAAATTACAGACTCTAACTTAGTCATCTTCATATTTTTTAGCTTATCTCGAAGTACCAGCTTCCTAGCCCCACTCTTACCCCAGTACAACCTCCAAATTGTTTTACACATGGTCTGAGTTATCTTCTTTCCAAAAAAGGTTTGGTATGACGTGATTCTCAACTCCTTCAAGGATTATTCTTCTAGCATTTTCATCCTTGTTGTGCTAGGCCAATTATAGAGGATCTAATGGAGCAATTGGTGGATTCTCCACAAATTCCCAAACTCCTTGCTCCTCCAATACTATACCAATTCTCTCCTTCCAAGAACAAAAATTTGAGGCCCCATCAAGGAGGTCCTCAAAACTCAAACGCAGGTATGCCATGCTCTAAATCAAACTGCTCAAAAAAGACCCTTGTCAAGCTTGCTAGAGAAAACACTTGCTCACTAGATTTCATGGGAAAAGATTGCGCTCTTGTGGAAATTGTGCACCCTATACTATAGTTTTCACTCACTTTTGAGGAAAAAAATAAACTACTTTCTGGTCTTCAATCAATCCATAGCTTTGGTACCATGCTAGTTTCCAAGTACCCAGCAGCTAATTTGAACAGTTTTATGACATGCAAGAACTAGAAAACTGAACTTATAAATTCATTGATCAAATATAATCAGTATTCTAATGAATTTGTAGTGGAAAATAAATTCATAAAGACACAAGCATACAATTAACCAAACACTGAAAAAACCAAGAAACCCCAACTGGGGAAAACTTGCTAATTTGTGTTTTTATTAATCTACACAGAAAAATCTCAGTAATTAATTACAAATCACTTGGGAAAAATCCCTTCATACTCTTTGTTCCACAACACAATATCTCGCACACCCTGGACCAATTTGGCCTCTCTCATGTGCAGTGGTACCAACTTTACAAGTTGAACTTCCTTCTTTTGCAACATGTCTTGGCCTCCTTAAGTGATGCGGTCTTCCTGACTTCACACGTTGACCTGGAATTATTTTCTTGAGATTGAAACACAACTTTTTGCTAGTTCATAATGATATGTTTCGCCATTTTTGTCCTCTTCTCTTTATTGGATCGAACTGCACTTCAAATCAAGTAAACTGGCTCCTTGAACCCAAGTTGAACTATCTCACTATAAGGTGAAAATGTGAAGTTGGATTACACTTTTTACCCTTTTTTGAGGAAAAAAATATCATTTTTAGAAGTTCTTCAACTTTCGGCAAGCCAAAGAAATTTTTCTGTTTAGAATTTCATTTTACAACAAAATGAAAACTTGTCAGAAATTTTATTAGCTTTCTATTACTTATTTTTTGGAATTTTTTTTATTCACATTTGATATGTCAACTTAGCAATTGTTTGATTGTGTGTTCTTTAAAAATCAAGGGATTCATAACACGTCATGTTTTGTGGCACTAGTGTATTCTTTGTTAACTTGTCGTTTTGAAAGAAAAAAATGTGTTGCAACAATCTAGACAGACTCTGCTTTGATACTGTTATATTTACAAAACCAACTTATGCATATTATAATTACTAGAATTTTTTGAATTGAATCAATATTAAAAAACTATAAATTTTGAAGATGTTTAGTTGAGTATTAAGTTTATCAACATATTAGTTATAAACTAAAATCTAAAAACTACCCATTACAAAAGACGGACCAATATAATGAACCATAAATTTTTCATATTTTTTTATATTGTATTTTCAAAGATACAAATTTTTTATTTCACTGAATCATAATGACCTTCAAAAGGAAAAAAATTCACACATGTTTTTAAAAAATTAATTAAAACTAGCAAATTTCTATGAAATTCCATAAAAATTTTATCCACTGGAAATAGATTCAATTCTGCAAATACCGGTGTTGGTTTCCATAGTAAATTCACCAAATTTGATGGAGTTTAAGCATTCTGAAGTTGGAAAAAGGTGACCAGAGCCGAGTTGTTGCAAAGTTACAAGTTAAAACAGTCCGGTGAACTAAAACCACATTCGGCAAAACTTTTGTTTGTTGTCGATGCCTGTTAAAATAAATGGAAAAATAATTTGGCCGGATTATTTTAAATTTTCAGCCAAAAATGTGTCTATATCTTCTGATGAACTCAAAAATGAAACGATGCGACCCTCTGAAAATAACGTTTCGTCCGAACGATATAAATAAATGGAGCTAAAACATTATTTTCGCACTCTTTCCTCGTGGAGTGAACGTTTAAGCTAAATCTTCTGGGCTTAATTTTTAAAGGAAATTTTGTGGACTTAATTTTTAAAGTAAGTGTTTTGGGCTGAATTTTTAAAGTGGGATTTTTTAGCTTAATTTTTAAAGTAAGTCTTTTGGGCCGAATTTTTAAAGTGGGATTTTTTAGCTTAGTTTTTAAAATAAGGCTTTTGGGCTTAATTTTTAAAGTAAGTATTTTGGGCTGAATTTGTAATGTGACTTTTATGTGCTGAATTTTTAAAGTGAGTTTTTTAAAGTAAATTTTTTTGGCTGAATTTTTAAAGTGAGTTTTTTTTTTAAGTGTTTTGTGTTGAATTTTTAAAGTGGGTTTTTTGGTCTAAATTTTGAAAGTGAGTTTTTTTTGCAGGATTTTGAAATTGATTGTTTTGGGTTGGATTTTAAAAATCTACATAGATTGAATTACCATGGGAAATCAAAAAAATTGCAAAAGGAAATATGATCGAACAAGAGACATTGAAGCTCGTAGAGAATACGGGAGAAATTATTACAAAATAAAGAAAGAAGAATGCGCAAATATTGAAACGGAAAATCAATCTCAACTAGAAGTTGAAGCAGGTATGTAAATGTAAATATTATAAATGATATTTAAAATTTAACTAGTGTATTGTGAAATTTAATTTTTATTTGATGAACTAATTTGAGAAATATTTTGCAATGTAAAGAGAGAGAGAGAGATTCCTCATAACATTGATGATGAGATTAAAAATATTGGAAGACAAAGTGAAAAAGATAATGAACCAATGATTGATGATGTTGTCGAAGATGTTGAAAGAGATTCAAGTGAAAAAGTTGAATCACCATCAAGTGTATATATATATATATAATATATATATATATATATATATATATATATATATATCATGTGTATTATTGAAATTTACATATTTATTAATTTCAATTTTATTCAAACTCTACCTTTTAATTTAATTATTTAATGAATATTTATACCCATTTACATGTAATTTTCGTATGTACAAATGAAATCAATATCGATGATGAGATGTTAAAAAATGTTGACACTGACATGTATCAGTGACGATCGTACACATGATACACATTTTGTACAACATTATTTTGATAAGATTTATGACTCATTGAAAGGTCCTGGAATAAAATTCAATGAACATTGGATATGGTCAGATGGATGCGCAGGTCAATTCAAATCTTCACAATCATTCTTTTGGTTGTTTCGTCTTCATAAGAAAACCCACATTAAAAATTGTTGGAATTTCTTTGAGACTGGTCATGGAAAAGGAGAACATTATGGTGCAATGGCATGTATAAAATGAGCACTTTGAAGATATCAAATGGATCACTCTACAAATAGACTTCTCTCAAATGGAAAAGTTGTTCAATGGTGTGATGCTACACTAAGCCATCAGACTAACCCATCAAGGGAGGTATGGAGGTATGTACATATATACAAATTAACTTGTATATAGTTTTAATATATGATAATTTTTATTAATTTTCTAATTTTAAACATTTATAAATTATATAGTTTAAACAGTATGAGGATGATTATATTTGATATATAAATTGTATTTTAAATAACATACTTAAATTCTTGTTTGAATTTACTATAGGTTTTTTTCGCATATTGCAGTCGAAGATGTAGATAGATCAATTACATATGAATCTGAAACAGTAAAAGGAACTTGAAAATTGTATTCAATTAAAACAAAGGATCACTGATATTTGTTTGCATTTGATAAAAGAAAATATTCTTTTTTTTGTCTTGTTTGCATAAAGGACACACAATCCAATGATTTTTTTGAAAACAATATGTATGTAGAGCCTTGGAAACATACAGAACTAAATACACAGGGGAAAATATCAGTTGCAAGCTTTGAAGAGATGGAATCAGAGCAGACTATAGTATCATCTGAAGGTGATCAAGTTTCTGATATTGTTTTATAAGGTAACATTTCAATTGATTTCAATGTGTGTGTGTGTGTGTGTGTGTGTGTGTGTGTGTGTGTGTGTGTTTTATGTTTTTAAAATTAATGCGTATAAGTATCTAGATAATAGTTAAATTATAGAAATATAGAAATAGATAATAAAATCAAGTCCATATTGATAAAGTTAATTTCATGTTAATTATGATCTGAATTTACACTTGTTTTATTGTGCATGTAGTTGCACCCATTAACAACATAGAAAATGTCAAGTATTATTTGATTTGGTGCACTGAACGAAAGATGAAGTTATTGGAAGACTATGATGATAACGGTTTTATATATGAAAGAGGGCCGATTATATAGAAAGGTTATTTTTCCAAGAAACTCACCAATCTAAGAGTAATGTTTACTTTCAAGGATTTCAACCTGATGTCATAAGTTGTCAATATAGTCATTTGGTGTGTGTAGTGCACATAAAGTTGATAGAAGTTCAATCTAAAAAAATAATTGAAAGTTAAAAAATGGAGAATGTCAAACGCTGACCATGAACGAATCATTGAAGGTGGAATTCCATTAGATTTTTTTTAATTGAACTACCCAACAATTTCTTCTACTTGGATTCATCTTTGAGAACTTAGAGTTCAAGTGTACATTGTTAGCATTTCTTTTTGTGCACTCTTAAGTTGTACATTCTTAAGAAAGTGATGATGTGAAAAAAATATTCATTGGGTCTTGTATTGAGTTACAATGTTATATGTATATTGTCTGTTATGTAGACCTATATTGAGGATTTACTGCTTTGTTAATTCATGATGTATATTGCACTATTATTGCTCTGTTAATTTGTGACTATGGTTAGTTGAGCCGAGTGTTGTTACTACTCTGTTAATTTGTGATTGTAGTTGGTTGAGTCATTTACTAAGAATCGTTTACGAACATTATAGGAATGATTGGAAGAAAAATATACCAACTAAATGCAAATTTACTTTCATTTACACATATTCATGAACTTAAATTATATGTAAAACCTTTAAAAGCATCAAACCATGCATGCATTATGCAAATTATGGGCCATGTTTTATAACGCAATTTTATCTAACTTATATTTGTGCATTCAAACAACTTTATATTAAAATTTAACTATCAACTAACATCCATGGTATCCTTTCTATACATGAAAGAAAAATGTACATACCATATTTTATAATGAAAGTTTAAGTTATCATTCTTTTAGACATATACACCGAATTATAAGATTCATTCAAATGCAAAATGTAGACCTCACATTTTGTAATTTGCAATTTTAATAGATTCATTTCAAATAACTTGGCAAAACAACTTTAAACAAAACGTAAGAATCATTTACTAACATTATAGGAATGATTGAACACAAAATGTACCAGCTAAATGCAAATTTACTTTCATTGCTACATATTCATGAACTTAAATATGTAAAACCAATTTTTAAGCATCAAACCATACGTCATGCAAAATATACATAAACTCCAAAATTAGTATGTATTAAATTATAATAAAGAGTTCAAGATTTAAAATATGTCCAAAATTTATATCATTATAAAACTAAATATACAATAAAAATTTGTCAAATAATAAGATGCATCAATTCATAATAAAGAGTTTTACTTTAAATATGTCCAAAATGTATATCATGATAAAAGTAAATATAACATTAAAAGACTGTCAAATAAAAAGTTACATCGACTTAGAGAATCTCAATAAAATATATGATCTATCAACCTCCTCATTGACTCATCTGAACCATGGGTTCCCTGCACAACATGTGTAATTGCATGTATAGATGAGATTATGTACTTTAAAATTAAATTTTAATGTTTTAAAATTAAATGAGAATGTAATCATCAAAACAAAATTATAAAAAGTTTCAAATTCCATGCAATAACTCATGGTGTTCCCCCTCCATTGTGCCCTTTTGGTGTTCACCACGCATTGCACCCTCCTAGATGCCTTGTACAATACATTTACATGTATATATTAATAATTTTAAATTGCACATGAAAATTACGCATAAACTTGCAATACTAAAAAAATTGTTACACGACTTTTTCAAATTGTTTAGATGATCCTATCCCCATTGTTGAATCCATCACTAAAGTCCTTGGAGAATGGAAATCATCTCCACAAACCTAAAATTCCAAAATTTTAAGACTATAAGATAAATTTATCTGATTTTTTAATGAAACTTGCACTTCAATTTATAACAAAATGTAAGTGAAATATTCAATACTTGGCACATCTCCTAATAGGGAGGAAGAGGGCGGTGTTATGTCCAAAACCTCAGTTGGAATCAAAATCTATTTAATTATATATACATAATTATTTCTTTTAAAAATATGTCCTCACAATACACCAATATAATAAAAGTAGAATAATAATTGTATCAATATGGACTCTTCAAAAAAAACTAACATCTCTCAAAAAATATTCATTGGAACCTAAACCTAGGACTATGAAATTATCAAAATTTTCATTCAACAAACAAGTTAACTGCAAATGGTGAAAATATGATACATTTGTGTTAGATTATATCTGAAAAAATAAAAAAATGTATGTGAATCAACATTAACATATACATTACAAATTACATTAAAATATCCAGCCTAACCATTAATGCATATCGATCCCACACATTCTTCTTCACGAAAAACTAGGCCTTGTCAATCATTACGACAAGCCTTTGCATATGCTTTAAGCTCCTCAATATTCATATTATCTATCTCCTCGTATGTTTTATATACAAAATTAGCACGTGCATTAGCTCATGCTCTTTTCCGATTTAGACCCATATCAATTCCATTCAATGAACTTTGTATGTTTTCCATAATGGCATCCCTTCCTTCTCAACCAATTTGAGAAGTGGCATCCATCTCTGACCACAAAGTTAACAAACGAGGAAGTTTGCGTACCAAAGGTGGTTGAGGATGAGGCAATTAAGTATCACGTAATGTGCCCTTATGATCATATAACCAACCTTTCCCAGTACCATAATATTCAGATGGGAGGTCATTATAATTAGGTATCATACCCAAAAATAAATTTTCGTAAAATAATTTTGCAAAATAAATTGGAACCTCATCATTCCATGGCAGCTTTCCATACGTTGCAAGGAACCTATCATACAAATGGCTAGCTATATCAGGGTGCTTAAATTTCTTTTTTACCCTTCTTTGAAATTAAACATTGATTTTGTATTTTCTTCTGTAACCATGTTATTAACCTCAACCCATTTATCAGGACCCATCAGTGCTTCATTTCTACGCCTCATCATATCTATAAATGAATCTTTGGTTGGCCCAAGCTTCTCATAAATATCAAGAAATGAGTTTAGAGTTTCTTTATTCTCTGCAGGGAGCTCCAAACTCCCAATATCTTTCCTCAATTTAGAATAATAATTTTTTCAATTTTGTAATGTGCATTGTTGGAGGTTTGTTTCCCAAGGAAGCTCATCCAGAATATCAGATGGACAAATGGTAGTTGGTGTATGGCCTTCTTCTTGAACTGTCTGGCTTTTTTTATGTCTACTTGGACCAACATTTTCACCCTCTGGATCAATATATAAAATTACATAAATATAAAAGCATGTGAACAAATGTATTCATACATGTATGTAAGATAGACATGTACATGCATATGTACATACAATTCATTTACATATACAAATTTGTTTTAACATAAAAAAAAAAAAGAATATATAATTTACCAATATGATGTTGACCACCCAAAGAATGTTGACCACCCTGATATTGATGACCACCTAAAGAATGTTGACCACCTTGAGATTGATGACCACTCGGAGAATGTTGACCACTGTCACGCGACAACATTGTGAGCGAAGCACCTATAAAAAAATAGAAAATCAATTCAATATTTATGTGTACATACATATGATTCTACTTATTTATCATTTAAGTAAATGCATATATATATATATAATATATAATATATATATTATAATATATTATATATAATATATATATATACCACATGTGAACCATGGACCTCCCCCAATTCATTTGATATTCTCCTTGATCCATGACCTCGACCTCCCCCTCTAGTAGAAGCATGAGACTATTGATGTCTGCCTCAAAGAATCATGTGGAAAATGCTCATCCATGATATGGATATCTATATATATACATAGATGTGTGACATTTAAAAAGTTACCTCATGCATTTACAATTCTTTTTAATATTTCTATTTAAAAAGATGAAAATTTCAAAAAATTGATGTAACACTTGAAGTTACCTCATGCATTAAAAATCTTGAAATTTCTATTTAAAAAGATTTAGAATTCAAAAAAATGATATAACCCTTGAAGTTACCTCATGCATTTAATTGATGTAACCCTTGAAATTACATCATGCATTTTAAGGTCTTGAAATTGTTATTTAAAAAGATTGAAAGAATTCAGAAAAGTAATGTAACAATCTAAAGCTCTTCATTTAAAATATACTCAAGACTAAAAACACAAATGTTGAAGCACGCACATTTGGAAAATTAAATACAAAATTTTCTAAAACATGTCAAATTCACCAAGTTGGTCTTACACATTGGGGACACACTTGGTATAGAATTGAAAAAAAACAAATGATCTTTAAAAATGACACATTTATAACTAAAAAGCACACACATATCAAAGATATCTTAAAATGTCCATCAATAAATATTAATGGAGAACTTCATAACACTAATTCATCTTTCACCCACTAATCTTCAATTAGAATTGCCCCATACAATAGATCACTAGACATCCTATTAACATTTGCACAGTGTTTTATGCTAAATGATTGAAATTGACTAACAAAATTTTTTGCTTCTCCATGCAGTTGTTTTAACCTCTCTTTTTTAACTTGGTACATGCCTTTCATCTGGTTGCACACAAGTTTTAAATTGGTGAACACTACAATTCCATTGGATCCATACTCCCTAGTTGTTCCTAAGCCTTCTAGTAATGCAATATAATATGCTTCATTGTTTTTTGTTCTTCCAAGTACATTCATTTTCCTTTGGAGGACTTTGTTTGTCACAATATTGCATAGCACATGAGTAATCATTGCTTTCCCAAGATTGGGATAACAAGAAACTTCTATTCATAATGTTCATTTTCAACCATTTTTATTGGGTTTGTTTATCCCTATAAAAATCAAATTCAATAAAATGAATTTAATATATTTATACAGGTATTGTTAGTTTGTGAAAAATATCATTGTTTAGACAAATCTGTCAGAAGGCTAGGTAGCAAGAAAGGTTGTTTCTACTTGGTTGGATGGTTGGAGAATTGCAAGAAGAAAACAACTAGAGATCTCTAATTCAACTCAACTACAAATGTCTAATTCATTCAACGTATCTTCAACTCAACTGAAGGTTGAAAGTATTTACTAATTTATTTTTATGTTCATTCCACATATACAAATCTTTCTAATTCAACTTACCTTCAAATCACTCAAGTTTGAAAGTATTCCTTAATTTATTTTTATTTTCGTTCTTGGAAATTTAACACTTATTTTGTCTTGTTATAAAATTTGTTCATTAAATCCATAATACATGTTTATTTATATGCCATACAAGAGTCTATTTTCTTCCCAGATACATGGGTCTATTTATATGCTTCTTTAGAAACTATAGTTAAAAAAAAGAAAAATAAAATAAAATGAAAAAAGATAGACCCGTTTTATTCTAGTAAATTTAACACTTATATTACCCTCCTATAAAATTTTCTTACTAAAACTATAATACATGTTTACTTATATGGCCTAAATGGGTCTATTTATATATGGTTCTTTCAAAATATAGTTAAGAAAGAGGAAAAAAATTAAAATGAAAAATCATAGACCCAATTTTATTCTAGTAAATTTAATATCTATGTTGTCTTCTTAAAATTAAAACACTAACATTAAAATTAGAACACCAAGAATAGATGAAAAATCAATGCCAATACTCTAACTAGCTTCAATTTCATGCACCCAGCAAAATAGAAATGAAAAAGACGTATCTCAAAAAGAAACTACTACTTGAAAAGAGAAAGTACAAGAACCTTCAATTGAGTGTATTATGCCTCATCTTAGGAAGCTAATAAAACCCATGTTCCAAGAAAATAGGGAAGCTTGAAGTGAATTACACATAATGAAAAAAGAAACATAAATGAACATATAACAAACATAAATGAACATATAACAACAGAAGCAATGAAAGTATGTTACCAAGAAGCATCAAGGTTTATCTACTAGATAAATAAAGGTAGAACAAGTCAACCCAAATAACATTAAAATTAAAACACCAAAAATAGGTGACAAAGCAATGCCAACACTCTATTTAGCTTCAATCTCATGCACCCAATAAAATAGAAATGAAAAATATTTATCTCAAAAAGAACCTACTACTTGAAAAGAGCAAGTACAAGAACCTTCAATTAAGTGTATTCTGTCTCATCTTAGAAATCTAATAAGACACATGTTCCAAGAAAATAGGGAAGCTTGAAGTGAATTACACATAATGAAAAAGGAAACATAAATGAACATATAACAACAAAATCAAGGAAAGTATGTTACCAAGAAGCATAAATGTTGTTTCATGAGATAAATCAAGGTAGAACAAACCAACCCAATAAAATTAAAATTAAAACACCAAAAATAGATGACAAAGCAAACCCAACACTCTATTTAGCTTCAATCTCATGCACCCAACAAAATAGAAATGAAAAGATGTATCTCAAAATTAAACTACTACTTGACAAGAGCAAGTACAAGAACTTTCAATTAAGTGTATTTCCCTTCATCTTAGGAAGCTAATAAGACCCATGTTCCAAGTAAATAGGGAAGCTTGAAGTGAATTACACATAATGAAAAAGGAAACATAAATGAACATATAACAATAGAAGCAAGGAAAGTGCATTACCAAGAAGCATCAAGGTTGTTTTACGAGATAAATCAAGGTAGAACAAGTCAACCCAATAAAATTGAAATTGAAACGCCAAAAATAGATGACAAAGCAATGCCAAAACTCTAATTAGCTTCAATCTCATGCACCCAATAAAATAGAAATGAAAAAGATGTATCTCAAAAAGAAACTACTACTTGAAAATAGAAAGTACAAGAACCTTCAATTAAGTGTATTTTGTCTCATCTTAGGAAGATAATAAGACCCATGTTTCAAGCAAATAGGGAATCTTGAATTAAATTACACATAATGAAAAATGAAACATAAATGAACATATAACAACAGAAGCAAGGAAAGTATGTTACCAAGAAGCATCAAGGTTGTTCTATGAGATAAATCAAGATAGAACAAGTCAACTCAATAACATTAAAATTAAAAAACCAAAAATAGATGACAAAGTAATGCCAACACTCTAATTAGCTTCAATCTCATGCACCCAACAAAATACAAATGAAAAAGATGTATCTCAAAAAGAAGCTACTACTTGAAAAGAGCAAGTACCATTACCTTCAATTAAATATATTTTGTCTCAATCTTAGGAAGCTAATAATACCCATGTTCCAAGAAAATAGGGAAGAAAAGTGAATTACACATAATGAAAAAGGAAACATAAATTAACATATAACAACAAAATCGAGGAAAATATGTTTCCAAGAAGCATCAAGGTTGTAAAATGGCCATGATATCATCATCTTTTTCCTTGGCGTCCTCTTCATTGATCAAATTTTTCATTTTGTCGATTAAAATGTTATGTGCTGAAAAGATGGGGATATGATACTAACATTAATGATAGGTGCATCATTTCTAGTTCTTTGGCACTGCATCATATGTCCATATTCTCAAGATAGAAAATTTTGATCGAGTAGGGGCTCTTGATAATCCTAGGGCTTCTCTTCAAAGTGTTTTGGTGCATTTGGACCATAGTTCTACAAGATAAATCAAGGTAGAATAAATCAACCCAATAACATTAAAATTAAAACACAAAGAATATATGACAAAGAAATTCCAACACTCTAATTAGCAACCCAATAACATTAAAATTAAAACACCAAAAATAGATGACAAAGCAATACCAACACTCTAATTAGCTTCGATCTCATGCACCCAACAAAATAGAAATGAAAGAGATGTATCTCAAAAAGAAACTCTACTTGAAAAGATCAAATACAAGAACCTTAAATTAAGTGTATTCTGCCTCATCTTAAGAAGCTAATAAGACCCATGTTTCAAGCAAATAGGGAAACTTGAAGTGAATTACACATAATGAAAAAGGAAACGTAAATGAACATATAAAAACAGAAGAATGGAGAGTATGTTATCAAGAAGCATCAAGGTTGTTCTACAAGATAAATCAAGGTAGAACAATTCAACCCAATATCATTAAAATTAAAACACCAAAAATAGATGACAAAGCAATTCCAACACTCTAATTAGCTTCAATCTCATGCACCCAACAAAATATAAATGAAAAAGATGTATCTCAAAAAGAAACTACTACTTGAAAAGAGAAAGTATAAGAACATTCAATTAAGTGTATTCTACCTCATCTTAGGAAGCTAATAAGACCCATGTTCCAATCAAATAGAGAAGCTTGAAGTGTATTACACATAATGAAAAAAAAAACATAAATGAAGCAGTCATGTCATAAAGGGAAGCAAAAGTGACTTGGAACAAATTGATAATGTGGAGGATTGAAATTGATAATGTGACAATAATGATTTGGGGGAATATGAGCTAAAGGTAACATTGAGGGAATATGCATCGATAATATTATTTTCCTTTGAAATTATTATTGTCGAGTGACCTGATTAAATGGGTCATTTACAACATTTTTTTAAATACTTACACTGTCTAATTTTATTTAAAAATAAAAATAGAGAATTGGAAAGCTCAAAATGAAAAAGAATACATTAAATGAAATATAAAATTCAACTATCGCTTCTTAACCAGCACCATGATAGATTATATCGAATAAATTTGATATTTATAAATCATCATTTCATTGATATGCATTGTATTTCTCTCTAACTCTCAAACTGAATTGCATAAATCTCAATAGAGTTCTGTATATATTGGTTTTACGTTATATATTACAGGGTAATGTTTTTAGCCAAGAGATGTTACTATACTGCAACTACTTTACTGTAGCTAACAATCAAGATTTAGTGCTAATAGATGTCTATGAAGGGGAAAGGCCCAATAACGAAGACAATTATCCTTTGGGCCAATTTGTTTTGGAGGGACTTCCATGTGCATCTAGAGGAGATGTCAAAATTATCATGGGTATGGACGTCGATGCTAACGGAATTCTGAAGGTGTCAGCAGAGCATAAGTCAAGTGGGATAAATAAGGAGATGACCATGACGAATGAGAGTGGAAGGTTGAGTGATGATGATATTGCCAAAACGACTGCAGAGGTAGAGAAACTAAAAATTGAATATCAAGACTAGAAAGAGACAGTGGAACTGAGGAATGCATTAGATCAATACATCTATTGAAAATCAAATTCCATGCCTGAGCCACGTTCTCTCGTCTCTTGAGGAGACATGAATTCAGCATTAGGTTGGAATTATTTAAATACAAATGGCATATGAAATTTTGTCTCTAACATATGAATGCCCGTTTGTTTAATATTCTATAAGCAGTAAAACATGGCCAGAACAAAGATGCTCATTTAACTATTTGAAGTTTTAGTTTCCTTATTTTAAATTTAGTGAGACAGTTTAAAGTGAAATTATAGATATTTTCGGTTTAAAATGTGTTTTTAAATGATAAAATAGATATAGATTCCTAAAAAAAACATGAAACATTCAAATTATGCAAATTTACAAACTCAAATTTGTGTTTTCAACAAATCCCTCCAATAATTTAGGATAAGCTAACTAGAAAATTTATCCAAAAATGCACCGAAATGAAGAATGAGACTACATCATAACAAAGTGTCAGGCATCTCAGCTGATGGAATAGACAAATGTATGAAATTATGGACATATATACAATGGTTTTGAGTGCACATTCAAAACCACAAATTACATTGGTTTTTTACGTGACATAACATGAATTTTTTCCCAGCTAGGAGGCTTGGGCAACTTACCTAGTCCAGACGAGGAGGCTGAGAAAGCAGGCAGTGATGAGTGCAACCAACCAAAATTCCTCTGGTACCAAGTTGCAAAAAAACAAAAGAACATTATAAAAAATTCCAACTAAAAAATTACTATAAACAAAAAAATTTAATTATGAACCTCATAGAGATCAACTTCGGTAGGGCTTCGACTCAAACCATCCACGCTCAATAGAGTAGAAAAATCAAGTAACGAACAAACGAACGAACCTCACAAAAATCAACAGAGCAGAGAATCAACGAACGAACAAATAAACCTCAAAAATATCAACAGAGCAAAAAACTTCACAAAGAGTCTGCCCCGTCGTATATATAAAAGTTTTTTTGGCCAAAAACAATAGTTCGGTCGAATCATTTATTCAGACGAACTATTTCTTTACCAGTTTTTTCAACTCTGAAAAGAAATTTGTTTAACAGTCAACATTAGTCTAAACGGCCAAAATTTTGGCCGAACATTAGTATAATAGTTCATCCAAATAAATTTAGAAAATTCATTCGAAAAAAATTTTGTGCGCCCGAAAATTGAGATTGTGAATTTTTTGGAGGCATTTCTCACAAAACTATAACCCAGCTTCACGTTTTCACCCAATAATTAACAGGAATTTGGTGCATCTTTTGAGATGTTATAATCAAAAGTATCCAAAGACTTGGGATGAAACTATGGTATATATACAACACTCTTATAACAAAGTAGTCCACGAATCTACTAGTATTAGTCCCTTGGCCAAAACCCAATCTAGTCGTTCAAGTGAGCCTTGACTACTCATCTCCCTAGCTCATTATAATAAAGTCTTCCCAAGTTGACTTTAGGCAACCAAAACTACCATTGTTGACCAAGTAACTATGACTCTTTCATTGAGTCAAGTTTACCTAAAAATCCCCCTTAAAACTTGACTTGGATTTCCTTTGACCAAATCTGACCAAACTAGTCAAGTGAACCAACATCGTTGGCCTTTGGGTTATACCCCCCTCAAATTTATATCTAGAGTATCTAGTATTTTGGTGTGTCCCCTTATCACCTAGGTATAACTCTAGATTTTATTGGAAGTTTTCTAAGGATAAACGTGTCTTACTAGTTCTTACACCATTATGCCCATTTACATGTAAAAAAATTCAACTCTGTCAAAATAATTTCCTTTTATGCTTATTATTGTTGTTGTTTACAACATACAACCAGTATCTCTCTCTTCCACTTTATTGTTGTCACCCATTTTACCACTGAGAATCTACAATTCAAAGAAAACCAACCATAAGAAATCATCTCATTCAAACATTCAGTAAAACACTTTGTGTGCATCCTTGAAATATATATATTCTTAATAGGAGGCTTGGCATGGGTTTTCTTGTATGCTTTCTTACACATATCCATGCCTCTTTTCATTTGCACACATGTTGATCAAAACCCATCAAGTTTACTCTCTTGGAATTGACCTTACCCCATGGATCAGATACCATGTTAAAAATTACCAAGGGAAATTAATTGAAAAAGATAAATTTACCAAAACAAAAAAACACATAACCACAATATTTATCTTAGAAAAAGGGCTAATTTGAGAAAAAAACCAATTAATATAATATTCTATTAGTCCCTTGGCCAAAATCCAGTCAAGTGATCCTTCACTGATCTCCTCCGTGGCTCAATACAATGAAGTCTTCCCAAGCCTTTGAAAGGATTTGTTACATGCAATCCACATACAGAAAACCATGGGAAATCAAAACCATGTCTCCAAAGCCACCACTATTGACCAAGTAACTTTGACTCTTCCACTAAGTCAAGTTTAGCTAATAAACATTACACATCTTCTTCTTTTTTTATAACACCTTAATTTTTTGTGACTCAAGAATTATTGTAGAGAAATTTAGGGCATAATGGATCTATTTGAAGGTAATAGAGAAATAAATAAATCAACCCTCTCAATGCCTAAACAAGAAAGGAATTTATTTCTCAAATTCTTCATTATACAACCCTAGACATGGGACTCAAGTACTTGGGTTCCCAAACAAGAAAAGATCGAACATTTGAACATAATAATGGATGACCTAAAAGAAGTTAGGTATTGAGAAAGTGTTTGCTACTAAATGGCAATAATACACTAACATTATGAAAGGCAACAATTTTAGAATTAGAGAGGATGAGGATAAACTATTATCCTCCCTACACCCTTTATGGGATTATCTGCCAAAAGTAGGTTATAAATACTTGTTGACGAAGGAAGGGAGGAACAACATTTATGGTGGTGGAAAATATTATGGACACTTAATGTTCAACCAAATCAAAAAAAAATTATGTGATTGATAATAAACAATAGGGCTCCTACATATGACACGCTACATAAAAGAGATTTTTTGGTCCTTGATGGTGCAATGTAAGTCAAAAAACATATTGTTTCGTCTTTCTCTTTTAAAATAGAATTTTGGAAGGAAGTGTTGGAAATTTGACTAAACTGAGAAGGGGGCTGAATTAGTTTAGTGCATTCATGGAAAACTTTTACTTTTCTTTTAAATAGTTAACTGAACTATTAAATGACCATTAGTACATCATATGAACAGAAAATTTAATATATAAATAACATGTAACATATAAACCATAGCATAAAATTTAACACATGAAATCAACACATGTGGACACCAGATATAAGTGGAAACCATAATGGGAGAAAAACATGAATTTGTTATTGTTGTGATGCAAAGGAAATCTCCTACTTCCTCTATTACATCAGCTCTTGGAGGCTACAACCTCTCTTCTACTTTGCAAGCTACAACTTGTTGGGAAGCCCCTATTCCCACTTACATAAATTTTATACAAGATAAAACCTATAGGAGGCTCCTACCTCAACTTGTTCAACAAGATACAACTAGCCTAAAATCTCTTACTTCCACTTCAATAGGCTCCAACCTATTCTTTTTCAAGATCCAACCTGGAAGGAGATTACAATCCCCTAATACATGGAAGAAACAATGTGTTGATTTACTTGGTCTTTGGTTCTACATACCTCCATATATACTTTTGTCTCTTCTTCTCCTCAAATTTTTGTCACATATGCTCTTCTACCTTTATCTCTTTGTGTCAGGTAACTCTGAACAAGCTATCATAATAAATCAACTCTCCCATGTACTCTCTAACCTTTCAGCCTTCCAAAATCACATATTTTATAAACAAACTTTGTTGGTTCTTTATATTCCACACAAGGATATGAAGTGGACAGCCTTGTCTCTTTGCATTCTAAGTTTGTCTCTTCGTTTCCAAACTCTTTCAACTTTTGAATATTAAAATTACATCGGATAAATTTTGGAATATTCAAATAATAACTAGTAATATAATCCACTTTAATTATTACAACATCCAAACTATCCTCTTTCATTAGAACACTAACTTACATCCTCTTGCATCGCAACATTACATCACAGTATCTTCGTTTGAAAAAGCACACCTCTGTCAACTGACCTATACAACATAACCATCTCAACAACATACCTCGGTAACACCCTTTGTTCTATAACACCTCAACTAAACACTCCATTCACCAAGAATTTAGAAGGGCATACCTTTGTCCATCTGATCTTTGTGGTTTCTCACAAGCAACTAGGTTGCAATAGCATATGCATAACCTATGAAAGTATTCACATCACAATACAAACACAACCATAACACAGTACATCAACAAACATAACAAGCATAACACAATGCATCAATGTCTCCATCCATCTTTGACTGTCAACACCTTTATTCTGCTTGGAAGACCACACCTCTGTCAAGAAATCAACATAACAAGCATGTCATCAACTATGCATTCATCAAGTGATCCTTCGCCATCACTCTTTTCCATTAATGACAGCTTTGCCAATAGGAACTTAGAAGAATGATAGGAATCCAAAAAAAATTGTTAGATGAGAATGTTGAAATGGATTTTAGGGCATAGTATGTTAACAATGATATAAAAAGATTATAGTTTTTAGCTTAAACATTGCATAGAGAGTTTAGTTGGCTACAAACATAAAACTATTTGAAAGTTATGAGGTTCTACCATTGAAATATGTTGTCCAAGATTTAAATATAATGAATGTGTCCCTTAACCTCAAGGGAAACTATCATCTCTTGAACAATCGAAGATACAATAGATATTAATTTTACATGGGAAAAATTTGATGGTGCCTCTCAAGGGACCACTCCTAGAGGTTGAGTAGGAAAAATTTTGTTTTTATCACAAAAAAAAAAGTTTAAAATTCAAAGCGACAATGGGGTTAGAATCTAATAAATTTTTTGAATTGATGGCCCTCAAATTCAATCCAATTACTATCACCAACTTTCTCACAAACATATTTTTCATAGATCAACTAGTGCAATAAAAGGATAATGAACTATCCAAATATAAAATAGTGTTGGTTCAAAAAAATTGGATGGTATCAATTTAATAAAAAGAAAATACTCTAAATTATGAAAAAGAGTCATGTATATAGTTGTTTTAATTTTCCTTTTTGTTTAATGTTAAGAAAAAAAAAACCATTGGAATACAATACTCTACCATTATAGGTATTTGGTATTTTTTTGTGATATGAAAACATAGTTTTTTCTAAAATATTTCCTAGGAGCACATTTTTATATGGAATTTCCTTAGCAGTGAAGGATAACTATTAACCCATAGGTATGCCCAAGAAGTATGATAGAAAGTTTGTGATGGTGTATACTTAACCCAGAAAATTCACAATGCAAATGTGTGAAATGAAAGTAAACAAGAAGAAGAATCATATGCACCTTATTATGGAAGGTGGGTATCTAACACTAGAAATAATTGAATTCCTCGACATATTGGCTCCACGAATATTCTCACTGTGAACTGCACACAGAAAACAACAAAAATTTGATTCTTGTTAATTTTGGCAACTCGGGGAAAATTTTCCTCCTTTGGAAAATCTTCCTCATCAAGGGAGACCCCTCAGCTAGCACTTGGAATAATTTCATTTGGTTAAGGAAAAAAATATTTGAATATGGAAAACCAGATGTGCACAAAAAGGACAAGTCGATCCAAAAGGAAATTGGAAACCCTTGGATGGTTATGAATACAAGTCAAGTGATCCTCATTTGGAGATATTCAACCATTCTTCTTTCTTTGGTTTGGCTTTCACATGTCTGAAAATGGTTTGCGGGAAATTCTTTCACACATGTCCAAAATGTAGGGTTTGGTCTCGCATGTATGGACTAGGGTTTTTGGTTCATAACCATAGGGTTGACACATGATATTTTGGCTACAGTTATATGCATGCAAGCCTCTGTGTGTGACTGGAATGTTTCAACTGCACACGCATCTCTCTCTCTCTTTGGATGGAAACTAGGGTTTCATTTGATAGTTGACTGTAGATTCTATCAGTTGATCACAAATGTTGATAGTTGATCACAGGCTTCTACATCATGATTTTTATTAGTATTATTGTTAGCTTCATCTCTAGTATATTGTTTGTTTGATAGTCTTGTGAATGAAGAAATGGATCATTGCACACTCTTTACTAAAACATTCAATGATAATCTAATAAGAAGAATAATTTGGAAGGATTTTCTCCCTTATGCATTTTTTCCCCTGTCTCCAACCAATCTTGGTGTCTCTATGTGCGAATGTTTTTATTCTATTATTCATTTATGTTCTACTGCATCAATGATGATATTTTTCCTTATGTATAATTTAATATGTTGTTAATGATGTTATGATACTATGGGGTGAATTAAATATGTTAATGATGAAACAGAAATATCTAAAGAAAATAACAATATAGCCCTAAGAAAAATTAACATGGTATCAGAGTTGGACTAAAGAAAATTCATTGAGATCACCACAGAGAAGACACCTTTGATGGAAGCAACAGAATATGGAGGAGACCTAAAAGAATGTTAGGGTTTGAAGGAAACACTAGGAAATTTTTTTATTAGGGTTTTATGGATGTTATGAGGTTAGGATTTGTAAGAAACCCTAGAATATGATAAAGGCTTAAGTTCGTAGCCTTAAAACCCTAGAACGAATGAGGAGTTGTTCTAACACTTAAGAAAGATTCATTATAACTCTATACAGGCTAGTATTAATAAGGCTTGGTTGTTGATGAAGTTGGTTGAAATATTTGAAGGCAACATTGTTATATGGAAAATGGAAAGTATTAACTCTTGAAGGTTAGTTCAAGATGGAGTTGATCTCCTCTCATCAAGGATAAGTACCTTTTAGATTTATGTTACTTCTTTGTGATTCTATTATTGTTTAGGATTATTGATTTGATTATTTAAACCTGCATATTTGATTATATGTATACTTCTAACCTCTAGATGAGATGTGAAAATAAGATCATTCTTGAGGATCACCTAATATGCAAGAAAAGAGAGCTAGTGCAAGAAGAGCATGGAAAATTTTAGGGGAAAATTTTCACCTTGGGCGAAATTAAGGGGGTTTAAATTTTTATTGGGTGAATATTTTGTATCATAATACATTGTTTTAAATTAGGTATGGAGATTATCCCACCTTATTTTAAAGGAGAGGGGAAAAAATTAAATTTAGCCCATGAAATTAGGAGTTAGAATCTTCCATTCGCCCTAATTTTCAAGAATAGGTATTTATGATACTTATTTCGCCCTCCCCAGTCGGAGTAAAAAAGGTTTTTTTCTTTAATTTGCTCATATTTGTAAAAAAAAAAAAATTCTTTCATTTTCTCATATTTCATGGTTTTGGGATTAATTTAGAGAAAATGACCCTCATTTTTTGGAAAAAAATGTGACAAAAGAATAATTCATTTTTATTTAAAAATTCAAGTCTCTTATTTTCAAGTCTATTTAAAGATTGAATAGTGCTATTGTCATCTTCCAATTTTTATTTAAAAATTCAAGTCTCTTATTTTCAAGTCTATTTAAATATTGAATAGTGCTATTGTCATCTTCCAATTTTGCATATGTTTAGTCATAATCATATACGAGGGTTGTTCGCAAAGTTGTAGAATCTGAATTAAGAAGTCAAGATTGAGAATTTAAATTTTGCTGATATATACTCGTCATTTTCAAATACTATTTAAATAGTATATTTTTTTAATTTACAATCCCGTTAAAATAATTGATGTTTGATTCTTTCTTTTCAATTTCCACACATTGTTAAGTCAACATCTGTGAAAATTTTAAAAATCTCTATTCCAAAAAGGTAATCCCTTACGTTCCAAAACCAATATAACCCAAATTCCATTGTTTATTATTTTACTTACCCTTTATCTTCAATGTACACTCTATGTAAATTATGTTTCTACGAAGAAATGATAAAGTAATTGTTACTATTTGAATACAAAGGTGTTGACAGTTTGAAAAACTCTACCAAAAGACCAACACTCTATTAAAAATCAAATTTCTCTATAATTGTTTAAATTTTATCGATTATGGAATTGATAAAGTAGTTGTTGTTATTCTTGGAATAGTAAGGTGTTGGTCCTTTGACACTCTATTAAAAATAAAATTTCTCTAAAATTGTTTAAATTTTATTGATTATGGAATTGATAAAGTAGTTGTTGTTATTCTTGGAATAGTAAGGTGTTGGTCGTTTGAAAAATGAAACTGGAACACAAATTGAATGATTGAATGGATGCCTAGAGCATCTTATTAAAAAAAAAAAAAAAACTAGACATATTTAAAATAGATGTATAATCAAAACAGGGGCTTCCATCCAAACTTTCAAGATTGAAACAAAAAAGGTTATATTAAAATGAGAATTTAAGAAAATGAATAATAAATTTGAAACTATTTACTTCAAATAAATTTCATTAGCAAGATGAAGATGGAGGAGATATTTTGAGCGATTTTATATGCATAGATGCAGTTGCAATTTTTATTTACTGGGTGCCCATAGACATCAACAATCATTGACATCCTATTCATATATATGGTAGCCATGAAGAGGAGAGAGATTTAACATTTTGAAGACATTAAAAACTGAAAACATTTAAAAATATGTTGTGGTGTGTGTGTTGTGTGTGTGTGTCTCTCTCTTCTTCTCTCTCTCTCTCTCTCTCTCTCTCTCTCTATAATATAATATATATATATATAGAGAGAGAGAGATATATATATATATTAGGATAGATATATATATATATAATAGAGAGGAGAGAGAGACATCAATATTGGTTACAAATTTATTAGGTTTTAGAGAGGTTAAATCTTTCTATGCAAATGTTTTAGTCATTTTTTTCACTGGAATTTTTTAAGACATTGAATCCATTTTATTCATTTGAAAATATAATTTCAACAATGAAAAGTTACATGCGGTGTGTGTGTGTGTATATATATATATTAGGTTTCTAGAGGGATTAAATATGTTGTGTGCAAATTTTTTAGTCAAATTTTTAAATAAAAAATGTGGGCTATAAAAAAAATAAACATACATGTTATACTCTTACTCTGAGCCATAAATAAAATATTTCAATGTCCATGTGAACTATCATAATCTTATACCAAT
>APFE031328869.1:192494-217245 GCA_000404065.3 Pinus taeda
TCGACCAGGGATGAGTAAGAGATCATCATTCTCCAAGTGGAAGCAGGAACTATCAAAGAGAGGACACTAATCAAGATCCCAGAAGATGACTCACCTCCCTGTAATCATCTATATATGGATCCCTCATCACAGAGATCCAGAGGCTGGAATTTTGTATCTTATAGAGAAGCGTTGTTGGTTTTCTGATGTACATTCATAGTGTTGGGTGATCTAAGCTCTGCTTGAGGTGAAGAAGGGCTTTCTATCTGGAGGATGATGCTGGGTCAGAACATATGGTTGTAATCCTCTTGCTACTTTTCATATTAATAAATCTATTCTAGTTTTCCTCCATATTCTTGTGTACTTGTTTATATATGCATTTGTATGGTTAACACATGTCTGGTCCTGTTTTATTTATGAATATAGATCTTTGTTCTTTGATAGTAGTATGTTGTTGTGATTCCACAGGTGCTCTTTGAAGCTGGGCAGACAAAGTAGAAGCGGCAAAGCTCTATCAGGAAGGAGAGGAAATCAAGCGCAAGACTAAGGTTGGTCTCCTTGGTCTCCCTCTTGTCTATTTTCATAAAGGAAAACGAAAGTAGACTTTACTTGTTTGTTTCTAAGATAGATACCAATCTTAGTGGGAATAGCAGCATCCGAGTGGACAATATTCCCAGTAACATCTAGCTTGTTTATGCAATTCTATTTGGTCTATGGGATGAATGTCCCTTGCAAATACTTCAAAGTCAAATATCTTGAAATCTGATGATGTTTTGGGCTACTGTGTTGTAGGTTTAATAAAGGACATCTACAACTTTCCCTCCTTGATGTCAAAGGCTGACATCAACCTTGTTTGATTTGTGGGAGTGAGCTTTAGGTATTGATCATATGTTTGGGCTTTAAGCTTCTCATTACTCATTTTGATGTCTTTATACATGTATTTTAAGTCCTTGTCCTTATCAGCAGGCCTATCGAATGAGGACGCTTCTAAACTTATCTGCCTTTCCAATAACTGAGTTTGTGATGTGGAAGGCTCCTGCATGTCTGTAGAAGGAGTGGTGGCCCTGCTTTTGTCTGTTTGTGTGGTGGTCATTTGTATTGATTCTTCTGTATTTTCCTATCTAGTGATAGGATTGATTCTTTGCCTCTTACTGTGACAAGTTTCACATTGTGCCTCAGATGTATTCATAGGTGAGGTGCAGGCTTCTTCTCTACTTCTTTTAGGATTTTTCTCCTGATTTTGAGGAGTCTGCATGACTAGTGGGGTGCTCATGACTCTTTCTTTCTCTTATGGTACCTGTAGAAAAGAGCTCTCATCAAGCTACTTTTCCAAATCAATCAGAGCATTTTCTACATCTACCCTTGTGTTGTCTCTGCCTACTAAGGTATTTTCCACCCAATCTATCTAATTGGCATATGTCTCTATCTCTGGTATGGGGTGGTGGATAAAATGTCCTAGCTTGACCTTTTTCCTTTTCTTGGTAATGACTTCTAAAGTGTCATATCTCCATACAAAACTCCTTTGGAATTTCATGCCTTGCAAGATCAGGTCTACCTTTTTCCCCACCTCTCTGAAATTGCATATGAAGGGACCTAACTAGTATTTGATTTTGAAATGCACCTTCTTCTTGGCAGTGACAAAGTTTACTTCATTTGTATTGATGATATATCTGTAATATTCTAAGGCAAACAACCTAATAGGGAAGTATCTTGGCAACTTATATGGTGCAAGCAGGCAACCATATATTCTTATTTCTGTGCGGTTTTGGTAAAGGTACCAATCTCCCACTTTGGTTTGCTTGGAAAGTTGGAGGACTCTTTTTATTTCTAGACTTATCATAGGTGGAGGATTTCCAGTGAGCATATTCATGATTGGATACAAAAAATAATCTATGAAGTCTGAGTATGTATATGGTGATCCAAACTTATGGAAGAGTGGGCTACAAAAAATGACAGATCTGGGGTGGCCCCTGGTCTTAAGCTTCTGGAGACTGAAAGGAAACTTATCCGACTGATAACACAAAAATAGATGGTATAATACAGAGGAGTATTTTAACAATATATTATTGCCCATTCTTTTAAACTTCTCATGCATTATATTAGCTATGAACTTGACAAAGTCATATGTGGTAGCAGGAGGCTACCCTGGGGTATAAATGGACATGAAGGCAATAATAAGTTCATCAATGTATTCACTTGTAGTGTAACCCAAAACGCATGATATCATGGTCACAATGTACTGGCCTCATTTAGAGAAAATAACTGACATATATGGAGATGGGTCCTCAGGGATGTGCTTTTCCTTTAAAAGGAAGGTTTGGAACAATTGGGCCAATCTTGATGGGCTTAGCTTAAGATACTGGTCCAATAGGTCTCCAACTGAGAGTGGGGTTAGGTTTGGCCCTGGTTGGAACTACAACATTTCATTAATGGACTCAGCTATGATGGTGAGTAGAACCTTTTGGTCATGAGACATTATGGCTCTATGGCTAGGTCCGTACCATGCATAACATATATGAACAACTTCTAGACATAATTAAACTTGGGGGAACTGGTATCTGGGTAAATTAGGATCCCAGAGGCCAATATCATCTATATGGTTCAAGTGTCTTTCTTTTCTTAAGCAATGAATTTTGAGTAGGAGCTATGTTGAACTTGTATCTTTGATTTGGAAATCCCTGTCAGCCAGGGTAAGGTGGTCCAGGTATAAATTTGGAGTGGTAATGGGTCTAACGTCCATGGAGATAGGGGAAGCCATAATTTAGTTCTTGTGGATTTGAATTAGGCTTTGGGGGTTTTATCAAAGGTTTTGGGACTTTCAGAGGGTTTAGGCAAGCAGTTCTTAAATTGGTAGTATTCTTAATCAATTTTTAAATTAAAACACTGCACAGACTAAAGGTTTCGAAATTTCAAGGGGTAAGAGGTAATTCATGGTGAAATAACTAGAATTGGGTGAATTGTCTTTAAAAATTATGGTTCACAGCAGCTAGAGTGGTGGCACAGCCTTGGTACGGACTGAAAAGTCAGCTGGGTTGTCGACAACATCTCCTAGAGCGGACTTGGAAGTCTGTTGGTAAATTCGGTGTTTGCAGGGTTTGCAATGGTTCATAGAGTTTACAAAGAGAATCAATGGAAAAAGGGCAAAAGAGGGCTTCATGGCCTTTTATGGAGAGAATGACGAGTTTTGGTGGGTTCACTTTTGGATGAGTATTTGATGGCTTTTCAGTTAAGTGGGGAAGTGGTTTTGGAGGGCCATCACACTGCTTTTGTGGTGCAGGCGGTTTTTTGGAGGGGTCGCCCGATGTACCTTAGAGCATGACACGTAGCATTGGGGAGCTAGGGGAAAACCACTTTATCGGGTGGTTAATGTTCAGCCATCGGGCATAGCCAATATGGCTATGCACCATTTGATTTGGGTGCAGATGATTAGACGGTAGTCGGGTGGTAGACTACATGGAGGGAATGAACAGAGTTTTAGGGTGGGGGGAGGGCAAAGTCTTTAATTACAATGGATTATGATTATTGCGGGGATAATCATGGGGTTAGGGGATCATACGAGTTTAATGAAGTTTTTAACTTAAATCTGTGAAGAATTGATGCGTTAAGTGAGTTTCATTGGGGGAAATAGAATAAAACTATAGTTTATAGTTAAACTATGGGTGGGGATAATACATAGGGACTTATTTATATAGGAAAAATGGGGGATTTGTGGGAGCTATATAATTAAATTAGAAATTAATATGAAATGAAAGGAGGAGAGATGAAACTAGTATTAAGTGTAATGTAATATATGTACATTTCCTTTACATACACCTAACTTAGGATAAAAAAATATGTGGGTTTTTTGGATGAAATGGGATTTAACATGGTATCTATCACTTTTCATAAGTTAATGGAGTTTAACCTTAGGAAAAAGAGTTTTATTAGGGAAATGAAGGGGATTCTAATACTTGCATCCATAAGTCATTAAGCCAAAGTTCCGGTCCATCCAGAAGTCAAAAAAATGCTCTGAGCCTTTTTGACTTAAAGGATTTTTAAGTACTAGAACATCTTGATGGGGGAAATTAATAAGTAAAATGGGTGAAGTAAGTGGTGGATGTTAATTAAAAAAAATTTGAAAACCATTGTGCCTTCTTTGTTTACTGTTTATGCACATTGAAAGATGTATCTAAACATGACATAAGTGCTTTTATGTAATGAACTTGATATTTCTGCAACCTTTCTTCTACTTACCCATTCACTTACCCTACGATTTTTTCTTCACTTTATTTGGGTGCATTTAGGCTAGCAAACCCTTATCAATATTTTTCTTTTCTTTTACAAAGTAAACTATCTAATTCTAACCTTATATCATCCAAGGGCTCAGATTAAACTGATGAGCTCCTTTTATTTTCTCTACCTATCTAATAATCTACGAAGGTTAAACTGTTTGGTCAAATTTTATTCTCTAACTATAAACATAAAATTTAAAGCATGAAATAGCCAAGTTTAGACAATTTGGCTATCATGGATTGTGGCATGAGTAACAAGCTGCACACAATCATTATTATGCAGAAAAGTAAATAGTAGTGGCATTTTGAGTTGCTCACTTTCATGGTCTCTTTTTGTTTTTTGGGATTCATATATTTTCATTTTTTGGACCTCTTATTATTCCTTTGTCCTTTGATTTTTCTTTTAGGACATACCCTCTTTACATTTTTTAAATTTTTAATATGGAAAACATTTGTAGAAAGTAAAGGTATGTACAATATTACAAGGCTTAACATTAGTCACTCAAAATTATGACTCCTATTGGTATAGGAACCTAACAGTGGCTCCACTTGGGGATGTCATTTTCTAGTGAAATGTCTAGAAATTTCTAGATCAGTAGCCCCTAAATTTTTGTTGATGTTACCTTGCGAAATGTTCCTCTATGCTTCTTCATTATTGATACTTATGACAAAAAAAATTTCAAAGCTTAGGGACTTCTCTTCGTGCTTCAACTTCAAAAATCACCATCTAATCCAAACTAATCTTTTGAAAATAAGATATGTATAAATAGGAAATGAAATTTAGTAACTAGGTTCAAAGTAGTGTTTTAGCATTCGACCATTCACTGTCCCTCCTTCTACTTCTGTACCATCCATTTCTCTTAGGAAGAAAGCATTATTACCTCTTAAAGTATAAATGACATATGGGCCTTTCCATAGGAAATCAAATTTCCCATGCTTACCTTTGTCTTCCCTTCTTGAATCCCACTTGATTACTTTGTCACCTAGGTAGAAATCTTCAGCCTTGGTTCCCTTATCAAAAACATTTCTAATCCTTTCCTGCACAACTTGAGACTTGATGTAGACCTCTTCCCTGGTTTGTTGAAGATGAATTGTTTAGTTGATTCTTCTTTGGATACTATTTGGTTCAACCTGCAATTCTTGAAGCAACTTCATCATTGGTGTTCCCAGGGAAGATGGAAAAACAACTTCCATCCCTTAAACTAGTTGATAGGGAGAAGTACCAATTGATTTCTTAGTGGTTAGTCTGTCTGCCCATAAGGCATTGACTAGCTTTTTATTCCATGTTTTCTTATTGTGCTCTAGTGACTTCTTGATGATGTTTACCAGGCTTTTGTTTGAGGATTATGTAAGTCCATTTCCTTGAGGGTAATAGGCAGTGGAATGGCCAAGGGTTATATGGTACTTGTTTTTGAAATCTATCATCCTTCTGGATTTAAAGCGTGTTGCATTATTAGTAATGAGCTTAGTTGGACATCCAAATATTGATAAAATATTGGTTTCAAGGAAGTTTATGATAACAGTGTCTGTGGCTTGCCTTGAAGGTATGGCCTCTATCGATTTTGTGAAGTCGTATGTGGCTGTGAGGATCCATTTATGTTTGGCAGAGGAGGGTGGGTGAATTTCACCAATGAAATCTAAACCCCATTGTTGAAAAGGTATTTCAGCAGAGATTGGCTTGAGGGTTAAAGGTAAAAGCTTTTTCTTACCCTTAAAAATTTGACATTTCTGATAGGAGGTCACATATTTCTTGACATCAGAAAACAAGGTAGGCCAGTAGAAACCAACACTAAGGATTTTATCTACAGTGGTATTCCAATAAAGGTGTTCTCCATAGTCACCTGCATGAAAATCTTGCGACACCTGGTCAGTTTCATCTTTTAATAAGAAATTGACAAGAATACCTTCATGATCTCTCCAAAACAAAACCTTGTCTAAATTACAATATTTTAAGGATTTCATCTTCAAAAACCTACTTTTAGTCCTAGATAATTTAGGAGGAGCTTGCAAATTTAGTAAAATTTAAATAATATCAGCATACCAAGGTGATTCAAGAAAGGCATCGCTGATTAGTGGAGTCGCCATCTCCTCTTCATTGTCTAGTTGTGAAATAAAGTTTATGTCCAAGGCCTAGCAGTTTGATTTAGCCATGAGATTGGCTAAACCTTGGCCCTTGATTAACTTAGTAGGTTTGATTTTTATATCATATTCTAAAATAGTAGCAATCCACTTTCCCCTCATTCCATCAGGACCCTCCTAAGTTAGGGTGTCTTTAACTACTGAATTAGGAAAGTAGGCCACTATATGGGAATATAAGATGTACACCCTAAAATCCTAGATGGCTTGTACCAAAGCAAAGGCTTGTGTTTTCCATTATGTTATATTTCTAGGGGGAATCTCTCAGGGCATTGCTAAAGAAAGCAATAGGTTGTTCATAGCCCTGGTCATTTTTCTACAGTAGAACTGTAGCAATTTTGTGCTCATAAGCAAAGGAAAATAAGGTGAAATCTCTGTCAAATTAGGAATAATTAATATTGGTGTTTTAGTTAAGGCTAGTTTAATGTCTTCAAAGGATTTGTTAGCCTCAACAGTCCATTTTATGGTAGAATCCTTTTTTAGCATATTGTTTAGTGATCTAATTAAATCTGCTAAATTATATATAAATATTCTAAGAAAATTGATTTTGCCTAGGAAAGCTTGCAATTCTCTAATGTTCCTCGAATGTTGTATCTGCAAGATGGCTTCTATTCTAGCAGGGTTTATTCATATAACATATTGTAAAATTATATGACTTAACAACTTCCCTTCTTCTAACCCAAACAAGGACTTCTTGGGGTTCTAGGAGATTCCATATTCCATGCATTTAATAAAAACTTGCCTTAGATGATCCAAATTTTGATTATCAAATTTTGAAAATATAGTAATTTCATCTGGATATATCACAAGGAAATCATGAATTCCTTTGGCAAAGGCTATATCCATAGCCCTCTGGAAAGTGGCTCTTGCATTCATTAGCTCGAAAGGCATTTTTACATACATAAATGTGCCCCAAGGAATAGTAAAGGCAGTTATGGCTTGGCCATTAGGATGAACTAAGATCTAATTATAACCAGAAAACCCATCCAACAATGAGATTCTGGTTGTTCCAACTACTTTCTGTAAAATGTGGTCCATTTTCGGGAGATGGTAATTGTCTTTTAGTGACACTTTGTTGAGGTTTCTGAGATCCACACAGAGTCTAATCTCACCAATTTTCTTTCTAGTTGGCACCATGTTTGAGACCCAAATAGAAAATATGACTGGTGAAATTATTTTAGCATCATACATCCTCTGAATTTCTTTTTCAATTACAGGTAATAAGACAGGAATAATCCTTCTAAGTTTTTGTTTGAAAGGCTTTTGATTTTCTTTTATAGGAATTGTGTGTTGTATGATGTTGGTGTCATAAAATTCGAGGTCCTCATAACTCCAAGAGAAAACATATTGAAAGTCTTACAATAACTCAATGTATTTTGCTTTTTCAGTTGGAGGTAATGATTTCGAAAGTTTGATCATTTTTTTATTTTCATCAGTGCCTATGTTACACTCCTCTAAATCAGATTTCGAAGGTTCCATTTTAGGTTTGCTAGGAACATCATTTGAATCAAAAAAATCTTCCAAAGGGGTTAATCCCTTAAGTAAGAAATTATCCTTGAGATTAATTACTTTGGTATCTTCACTGATTATTTCATCAATCTCAACTTGCTAAAGGTTCTTTACATCTAACTTAGTAAATTTAGTAGGATGAAATCTATCTATTTCTTCACCTTCTATCTCATTTATTTCTATCTCATATTTAGTGTTAGGATATATTGATGTATCAATATCTATATTGTTATTTACAAACTCTTCTTCTGAGACTAAAAAGTTGTTTATCTGTTTTTCATCAAAAAATATTTGCCAGTTCTTCAAAATTATCTAGAATTGCAAGTCTGTGCCTAACTTCAGCAGTGTATTGATGGTTAGGTTGGAAGGGTAACTTGTAGGTGCTAGCAAACATTGCTAAACTATGAGCCCGCACATTATGTTTTCTAGGAATTACTACAAGCTTGGTTTCTAAGAAAGTATTAAGTATTTCTACAATAGTTCCTCTATAACAACTTAATCTAGGGTCCTTTGTCATATATACAGCATCAATCTGTTTTATAACTAGTTCAGAGTCTTCCATGATAGAAACTCTTTAAGATCCTAGATTCCTAACTAATTTAAGACCTAAAATTAATGCTTCATACTCGACCATATTATTAGTACATTTAAAATTCAGTTTGTATGCATGGCCTTCTAAGTGATTATTCTCCAAATTATATATCCACACTCCTACTCCTGAGTATATCTTCAAATGAGTAGCCTATATAAAATCACACAATCTCATTGGAGCCAATAGAAAATGGGTTGCAATAGTCTTTTAAAGTTCTTCACGATCCAATAGCTGATGTGTTGGATGATGTTTGCAGTCAAAATCCTTCTCCATTAGCTAAATGTGATCTTGAAAAAAAGTATTGATACAAACTTGATATGGCAGTTGATTTCTTTGTCATTTTTAGCAGCAATCTCGTCACAAAGCTCAGATGAAAGTTTGTATTCATGGTATGAGGAGAAGCAAAGTAATCCATTGGATGGGCTAGGTTCCATTTTAGGTTTGCTAGGAACATCATTTGAATCAAAAAAATCTTCCAAAGGGGTTAATCCCTTAGGTAATTATCCTTGAGATTAATTACTTTGGTATCTTCACTGATTATTTCATCAACATCAACTTGCTCTAGGTTCTTTACATCTAACTTAGTAAATTTAGTAGGATGAAATCTATCTATTTCTTTACCTTCTATCTCATATTTAGTGTTAGGATCTATTGATGTATCAATATCTATATTGTTATTTACAAAATCTTCTTCTGAGACTAAAAAGTTGTTTATCTGTTTGTCATCAGAAAATATTTGCCAGTTCTTCAAAATTATCTAGAATTGCAAGTCTGTGCCTAACTTCAGCAGTGTATTGATGGTTAGATTGGAAGGGTAACTTGTAGGTGCTAGCAAACATTGCTAAACTATGAGCTCGCATATTATGTTTTCTAGGAATTACTACAAGCTTGGTTTCTAAGAAAGTATTAAGTATTTCTACAATAGTTCCTCTATAACAACTTAATCTAGGGTCCTTTGTCATATATACAGCATCAATCTGTTTTATAACTAGTTCAGAGTCTTCCATGATAGAGACTCTTTAAGATCCTAGATTCCTAACTAATTTAAGACCTAAAATTAATGCTTCATACTCGACCATATTATTAGTACATTTAAAATTCAGTTTGTATGCATGGCCTTCTAAGTGATTATTCTCCAAATTATATATCCACACTCCTACTCCTGAGTATATCTTCAAATGAGTAGCCTATATAAAATCACACAATCTCATTGGAACCAATAGAAAATGGGTTGCAATAGTCTTTTAAAGTTCTTCACGATCCAATAGCTGATGTGTTGGATGATGTCTGCAGTCAAAATCCTTCTCCATTAGCTAAATGTGAGCTTGAAAAAGTATTGATACAAACTTGATATGGCAGCTGATTTCTTTGTCATTTTCAGCAGGAGTCTCGTCACAAAGCTCAGATGAAAGTTTGTATTCATGGTATGAGGAGAAGCAAAGTAATCCATTGAATGGGCTAAGTCCCAGTGCACATGAATTTCAAGATCCTTATGCAATATTCTTGAAGTCAGATAGAGCATCCATATTAGTCAATCTGGGAAAATTTGGATCTGTTTACAATTTTTCGTGGGAGTTACATTTCAGTGGTTCTCTCTTCTTTCTCATAAATAAGCACTTGCGAAGAATTCAAACAGCGGCCAGAATTCTTACTTGGTTGCATTGGTTGTTTCGTTTAACTTGATTAGATGATGAATGGAATACTTAGAGTAGATTTTATTGAATAAGCTCCATTTTGAGCATCTTTTCCAGTTTGTCAGTTGTGTTTTAGTATTGAGTCAGTTTTTAGTTGAGTAAAAGTCAGTTTTTGTCTTTGAGTCATCAGTATTCAGTCATGTATTTTAGATTGAGTTTTTTTTTACACCATGCCCAATGGATAAAGCTACTTGGTCTATGGTGTTCTTGGCACCTCCAAGGAACTACCATCCCCAATGGAGCCAATGTTAGTGTCAGTCTTCACATCCTTCCACCAGTGATCAAATATGCTTTTATAAAGTGTTCTTGGGTGTCAAAGTCAAATTTGTCATTTCAGTGAGTCTTCAAGTAAAAAATCTGTCACTGGGTATTAGGTGTAGGATTGTTTTCACTCCTTCCAAAGTTTTCCAAGTATTGGTTCATGTCACCATTTGGCTGAGTGTATCATCATTCAAATAGTTGTCGTCATTATTTCAGGTTCCAATGGGTCATTTTACACCTTGTTTGTGCTTCAATTGTGCTTAGGTAAGACTCATTTCCCTCTCCTAGGGTTTTGAAGGTAATTTTTCTTGGATGATCAAATCATCAACAAAACTTGTATCTTGATGCTCATACACCTTCCCTTATCCTTAATATACCTTCTTAAACCCTTCCAATCACTTACATCCCTAAAATTCGTCATTTTCCCACAAATAGCATATTGCTACAATTTGACACTTTTCTAGGTTAGGTCTGTGTTTTTCCCTTTTGAACCCCTTCCCCTCACTCAATCCTTGAAATTTTACTTTCCCCTGCTTCCTAACATTCCTCCCTACTTCCCAAAATCTTCTCAAGAATTTATAAGCCACTCATCCCCTTCATTTCCCTTTATTTCTACAAATCCCCTATTCCACACATCGGGATAGGTCTTATTCAAAGGATGTTTTTGAGCAAGAAAATATGAATTTGACAAAAGTGAGAGCTGTTTTTTTCCATCATAGACTCAAGAAGAAAAACCTCCTTCATTTTTTACGCAAGTCTCATGTTTTGGGAGAAATGTCCAAACAATCATTGGGCACAGGAGAGTTGTTGCCCTTTTGGAGTGACCTTGGTAAAATCAATTTTTCTCCTAGATGGATGGTCCAAAAGACTTGCTTGATGAGTCAAATGATAACTAGACATAGAGAAATTTTCAATGAGCTATAATGAACTCAATTTGACGTTGAGGAAGACCTCCAAAAGTTGACTGAAACAACACTCTACATTTTGGCAGCCCCATTCTTCACATTTTGACTAGTCTTGGGAGATTGAGCTTTTGACAGGCCAAATGAGCTTCACATGAGGAAATTCCAAGTGTTTTAGAAAGTAGACTTTAATTCCTTTCTAATGAGATATCATGAGCTCAATTGGGATGCTATGAAGGCTTCTAAAAAGGTCTTGAAAGTGGCATTGTGCGTTGGGCCAGTGGTGCTGCGTGTAGGGCAAATTTGCACAAGATGGCTATTTTTCCATTTTTTGACTATGTTCATGGATTTTCTTTCATGGAGGTTGTTTTAATATGGTAAATGATGACTTGGATTATAAATATGATGGATAATTAGTATTATAGGGTAGATTTATTAGGTTAAAAGTTATTTTGTGCACAAATAAATCAGTTTCCTCTCTTTTAGAGGCAAGTTGTTAAGATGCCTAGATTCCAGTTTCTTGTCTAGTGTTGGTTAGATTGGCTCCTCATCTTAGGGATTCGACCCTTGAGGATTGGAGGAGTTTGAAACAAAGCCTATATCTTCTTCTTATTTCTCATTGTAAGGGTTGGACTTACTTGGATGCTCAGACCTTGATTGTACATCATTTTGTAACAGTTTAGCAGGAGATTAATAAGAATTGCAGCTATTTTTATGGGATCCATGTGGTATGGATTTTTAGTACAGTTTGTGATGATATATTTATGTGTTTTTTATAATTCGCTAATCATTTCATTTCTTCTAAGTGAATTCTTTCAAGTTTGATAGGAAAAATTCATTACATCAGTGCTCTACTTTGGGAAAAAATTCACCATTTCATGTTTTTTGCAGTCTAAGAAGGATCCATGGTTTTCACATGCTCTTCTTAGTTTCTCACCAGTATTAAACATCTCACCCCATCAAGCCCTAGAGTGCTAAACCTTATTCCTACCTTTCCCCATTGAACACCCTGCAATTTTGACCTAATTCCCTAGACCTAAACTATCCAGCTCCTCTTGATCTAGAAAAACCACTTCAAAATCAAATCAAAACTTTGTGCTACTATACCTAGCCTAAAATCATTTTCATGATCCAGTCATCTTACTTGAGATCCTTACAGAGAGAGCCCTCTCTCGGCCTAGTAGGGCTAGCTACTTGGCTAAGCATGGTTTGTGGTTACCCTGGCAGTGCCTTCCTTCAGCCTAAGGTTCAATCCAGATGCCTCAGCAAACTGTATCAAGTTCAGATCTGATTATTCATGGTGGACAATGATCAGACACCAGAAGGATGAAATCATTCACCTGGTGACTCCAAATTAGTTTCAAGATTAGATCCAAGGACTCCACTGGAGGATGAACCGTACCAGCAAAAACATGAAAGGACAATATGGAAAGATCAAGTATTCAATTTGGAATTTCATCTAAGATATTACGTTCTTTGTTATAAATTATTTATTCTCTTTTCCCGAGAATGTCAAGAAGGCTTTACAAAGTATACTGTATTTGAGAAAATATCCTAGACCTGCATGTGATTCCTTGCCTTTGAAGATTGCGAATACAAAATATTCACATGCCTTTGATCTTGATCAAGACCCTTCTTCCGAATCTTATGATGACCATCTTCAAACTAATGAGCCTCAAGAGATCATGAATAATTCTACAGCTTTTGTATATACTCCTATACCTTGTAAAATTTTGGATAGGTACAAGCCTCTGATTTTACCTCCTATATCCCATGCTTTCCCTAAAAATCATTACCTATATCTACCAAGATTTGATGGTGACTATGGCAACATCACTACTAAGAGACATGTACTGAATTTTGAGTCTTATCTTGACCATTTTGAAGTTGATGAAGAGGATGTCAATATTAGGCTTTTTGCTCTTTCTTTGCAACGAAAAGTCAAGAGTTGGTTCAAAACCCTGCCTGATGTGAGCATCTCAGATTTCCAACAGTTCCTCAAAGTTTTCCTCGACAAGTGGGTGGTCAGACAAACCCCTTTCTTGATTCTAGAAGAGATAACCAGCTAAAATAGCTAGAGGAGACAATACAACAATTTTCTACCAAGCTTATTGTTTGATGCCTCTTAATATAAGACCTCCTCCTAATTCAGCTCTCTTGCATTATCTAAAAGCCTTTGATCTGGAAATGGAGTTTCAGCTGAGAGAAAGGAACCTTGCAACACTTGAAGAGATGCATAACAATGCAGTAAATATAGAGGCTAATTTGCTGATCAGAAGGGCAAAGTTGAAGGAAGAAAAGATGAAGAACATAGATCCAGAGGAATCAACATCTTTAGAGGTAAAGCTTGACATTTTGGTAAGTGCAGTGGAAGATATGATGCAAAATATCACCACAAGGAATGAGTATGATGTTCAAGACCATGGCTTGCTGATTGAAGAAGAACAAGTGGCTAATCCAAAGCATTTTCTTTCTTATCCCAATTGTCATAGATATGATAAGGATTGTTTTATAGATCATCTTGGAGAAGAGATATTTGTTGATCTGAAATGTATGCTTGATGATATGTTTTATACTGATGATTTCCCTAAGTTTGATTAGTATGATGATAATTATGTTCTCCAAATAGAAGCTAGTCTTGCAAACAAAACAACAACTGGTTTGTGGAAGGCAAAAGTTCACTTTTAGCAGCTTGGTGATCAGCCGATGCATATCAGCTATGGAAATGAGGAGGAAAGTGTAGAAAATTTTGAAGTAAGTGAAGGATATTTTCCTTTTTGTTTTACTTCGTTTCATTTCATCAGAGACAACTTTTGTGCAATAAAAAATCAATTGTCGAATTGCACAGGATGGCTATTTTTACATTTTTTACTGTGTTCATGGATTTTCTCTCATGGAGGTTGTTTTACTATGGTAAATGATGACTTGGCGTGTAAATATGATGGATAATTAGTAGTAGAGGGTAGATTCATTAGATTAAAAGTCATTTTGTGCACAAATGAATCAATTTCCTCACTTTTAGAGGCAAGTTGTTAAGATGCCTAGATTCCAGTTTCTTGCCCAGTGTTGGTCAAATTAGCTCCTCATCATGGGGATTTGACCCCTGAGGATGGGAGGAGGTTGAAACAAAGCCTAGATCTTGTGGGAGCCATGTGGTATGGAGTTTTAGTACAGTTTGTGATAATATGTTAATGCATTTTCTATACTTTTTTAATCATTGCATTGCTTCTAAGTGGATGCTTTCATGTTTGATAGGCAGAATTCATTACATCAGTGCTCTGCTTTGGGAAAACATTCACCATTTCATGTTTTCTGCAGTCTAAGAAGGATCCATGGTTTTCACATTCTCTTCTTAGTTTCTCACCAGTATTAAACATCTCACCCTATCAAGCCCTAGAGTGCTAAACCTTATTCCTACCTTGTCCCATTGAACACCCTGCAATTTTGACCTAATTCCTTAGACCTAAACTATCTAGCTCCTCCTGATCTAGCAAAACCCCTTCAAAATCAAATCAAAACGTTGTGCTACTATACCTAGCCTAAAATCATTTTCCTGATCCAGTCATCTTGGTTGAGATCCTAATGGAGAGAGCCCTCTCCCAGGCTAGTAGGGCTAGCTACTTGGATAAATGTGGTTTATGGTTACCCTAGCATTTCCTTCCTTCAGCTCGAGGTTCAATCCAGGTGATAAAAAATACCATACCTATTTCCCTGCAACTATTCACACATTTAAGTCACATATTCCAAAGACCAAGGAATCATATCTATGAAATTGATATTAGCCCATACCAAGACTAACAACCACGTCATAATTAACTATCAACTCACAATCATCAGCCTTAATACTACAACTAGCACCCACTTGCACTCAACCGCATATCAACCGTGTCAAAAACTATTGAGTTAGTATAACCATCTTAAAACAAGATCATTCCTTCATTAAACCTTATAGACACATGCTCATATCACGCACTTAATCAAACAATCAAACAACCTGTAAGCATACCATGTTAAATAAACAAAATATAAAACATAATCAAAATCATACCTCAATGTATCTCAGGGGAGGATATCATGTCTATACAAGTCAATCCATATTAGTATGACACAACATCACAAGTATATTGACTCATACCTAAATATCATAACCATATCCATTTACACAAGCCAATCCAGATTAGCATGATACATAATAACGTCATGATATTAAATGCAGTGACCATACTCATCATGCATATGACCACAATGCATATAACAAAAAGTTACTATCATGCATGACTATTTGGCGCATGTACATATGACCACACTCAAAAAATAGCATCTATCATGCATGTAACCATGACAACAATTGAATGACATGCATGTACATAACTATAATTCTTCTGAAAACCATTAACCAACATACCTAGTTTCTAAACATACAAACCTGTATGAGGATCTTCTCTTACCCTGAGGTCCAGTGTTTCAACCTCGCACTGATGATCTGCATCTCTTGCTTCATCTCAACCAACACATCAACATCATAACATACCAATAACATCATGATGTCGTAAGATACATGTAATGAACTCATGCATGACAACCTTAACAATGACAATGCATGCATAACAACATGCATCTAGCCCATCCAATCCAAGTATTTGAACGATGCTCTGATATCACTTTGTAATGCCTCCTCCCATATCTACCCACTTTAACCAGCCTTCCCAGGGTAAACATGACCTGAGGGATACTATGGTATGAATCAACCTCCTAGATAACTTTAAGTAAATGGAGTAAAAAAAACAAGACCTTAGTGACTTCCATCAGGTACTACAGGACCCATAGGAGCTAAACTACCCGTCTAGGTGCCCAAGCCCTGAGTCATATTTCTTCTTCACTAAAAAAACTCTCAGTGGCATTCACAATTCTACATCCATGCGATCGTAGGCCTATAGTCACTCCCATAAGCTAGGAAGGGTGAGACCACATTCTTTTTCAGCCAGTTTTGTACCTGCTACCAAAAGATTTCAACCACTTTTTCAGGGCTAGTTTTCATACCACTACCTAAAACTTGATGAGACTTTCCAAGAAAATAAATGGCACCAAGAAAAATCCTATAACACAAAACATTATTAAGGACTTGACCTAACCAAGCCTAACCATCACAAACATTACATTAAACATGTGGTAAACATGCAACTAGCTACAAGCTATGAATGCATATCTGAACATAGGGATTTGAAACTTATCTAAGGCTTACCAAGAAGGACCATTTCCTTCTCACAATAGTTTTTGTAATAAAAATTAGGTCATGCATTCATTAACCAGGCATTTATTAATTAAAATGTGATAAGATCCATACTTAAATATGTCATATAACCATGCTTATAGCTCTTATTAACCATATGCAAAATCCAACCAAGTCAGGGACTTCCACATACCACCCAACCATAGATTAGCTAAACCAAATATTTATTTCATCCAATCACCTCGGTGCCATATTCCAAGCATGAATGTAGGATCTCATGGGATAAACCAATCCATAAACAACCAAGGTAATCTAGATGTTAAACCACCTCCACCCTCACCATACAGTGATCTTACCTAAACTACTCAAAAACCACACAAACCTTGAATTCTTGAGAATTCCTTCACCATCCCTAGAGGAATTTTCCTATCTCCACACCAAAACTTGGAGATTTTCATGAGATCACCTCATAGGGATCGAAAACCTTCTAAAAATTCAAAGCTAAAATAAGAAATAATATGATCAAACCATGGTTATATAGAAATGGAAAGGAAAGGCTAAAACCATTGTCGAACCCCGAAAAAACCCATGCCATTGACAACAACTAAACTAAATACACACATGCACGTGCCACGCATGCCAAAACTAGCTATGTAATCATAAATGAAACCCATTAGCTACATGTATTCTCGTTGAAGCTACTTGATCCAACCTTTCCTTTCTTGATCCTTTCTTTCATTTTCTTTCTTTGTCCTTAATTTGCTTTCCTTTTCCTTCCTTTTATTTCCCTATCCTTCCTTTGATTGTTTTCTTTCCTTATATTCTTAGTTCTCTTCTCCTCTCTGAGGTTAATTCCAAAAAAAACTGACAAAAGTATGTGAGTTGATCGTCAGAAGCCTTTTTATTATTGAGGTCTCTATTTTCTTCAATTTCCATTATTTTCTTTCAATTTCCTCCTCACATGTAACCTATGACCTTTCACCTTCATTTCCTCCTATTTTCCTTTATTTTCATAAATAAAATTCCAATCAATGGCTCTTTACCTTTGATAATGCCTTTAGAAATTTCCTTTAGCCATTATAAATGAAATGAACACCCACTAGGACATTTTTCCCAACATCCATCTTGGAATACATGTCCCATGACCTTGGTATTATAATTTCCTTTATTAACTTTATTAGGTGAATTTTTAACCCAGGGCTGTTACAATGGGACCCAGGCCGAGGGCCATAGTAGTATTGTTGTCCTGAATTGGGAGTGACATGGTGCTCAAAGGGCATGCAACATGGGGGACGAAAAAAGGCATGTTGGTGGGCCAAAGAGGCCAAAAATTAGTGACATCATAGAGAATTCCGCATAGATGAGATGATGTTCACATGAAATCATCTCATGTTGTCATCATCTTGGGGCCTTGGCAGGGTTAGAAGTGTGAACCAAGGATAAATGAGCGAGATTGACAACAGAAGTGATAGAGATTCTTCCCAACAACTGGAAATAAATTCCCTATCTTGAGCTAATGTCATCTTCGGGGTCTCAGACCTTAGGGTGGTTGTGATGTGCAAGTTTTTGGTGAGGCTAAGATTGATGGCCAATATTGACAAAATTTATTTTCATAATGGTTGACAAAAACAAGTTTGTCTTGTGATCTCAGGCCTCGAGGCATCACTACAATGGTGGTCAATGAAACACGTCGAGAGATTTAAGCTGAGACGGGAAACCCCTTCCATCATTTGACATCAAAGGATCATCATCTTGCCTCAGGATTTTTTTTATGCGACTACATGGTAAGCTAGGGAGTTGGGCCAAGGGGTGAGATTTATTAAAATAGGAATTTAATGATTTACAAGCCCTTGAAGGGGGGTCTAATGGAGGCAATGTGTGGTGATGTGGCTTATGCCATAGTGGCTTGGTATAGGATGGAAAAATGACGTGGGCATGCTCGGGTGATGACATTGTAGTGAGTTGGAATGCCATGTAGGAACCATGAGGGGACCACATGGGTCCCACATGGGAAAACCTAGTGATGTGGCAATAGGTTATTTGTTGAATCTTTAAATGGCCATATCTTTTGATCCAGGAGTCAGATTGAGGAAAATTTTATATAACTAGAAAGATCTCAACTAGAAAAATGTAATAATGATGTTTACTTTAAGTTCCAAGGAATTTGAAAATTGATTAAATTTTTAGACCCTATTTCCATAATAGGACATTAGAGGTCGGGTCAATAATAATAACACCTTCTACCACCCTTAGTTTGGGATATGAGGTGGATGGGGGATGTTACAATTTCCTTAGTGTGAATTAGTTGCATTGTAATATATCTAGGGTGATTCAACATCTCATAGTCTCTTTGATACTAATTTCTATTGATTTATGACTAACACACAAGTGGACCATGATATCTATTTAAAAATGATGGAGGGTCATTGCCAATGATTAATTTTGAGAAACATTCTTATGTATAAATTTTATTTTGCATTAAAAAAATTGCCTCAAGTGGAGATTTTGGCTATGGCCATGGATTGTTTCCCTCCTAGAGGGTTTTAACCACTTTAATTAATCAGTGTTATGACCTTTGATTTGGTTGTTTGATTGGTTATTAAAGCTGTTTGTCTTGAATGGAACATATTATTTTCTCAAACAATAAAATTTGAGATGGGAACTCTTGTAATTAATGTCAACATGAATGTAGTGGTCATCCATTCTCCAAATGGAATAATATGGACCTTGTGGACCAAACCCTAAGTATTATCAATACCTACACAAGTTGAAGAAATTCTCATTTCTCAAGTCATTCCAATATTATAGTTCAAGCACGTTTGAGGTCAGAATACAAATAAAATGGCTACGCTATTAGTTTACCAAAACAAATTGTTTGAATAATAAAGTACCTTTTATTCTACCTTTAAGATGCTAACATATCGGTTGTGAAAGGGAATAGGGAAAAGCATAGGAATTTTGTGAGATGAAATCACATACCATTAATGTATTACAATGTAAGATACATACCAACAAATATTACAAAAATCCTTGAATTGACTAGAACTCAAGTTCTACAAAATATAATTCTCAAACCATTGACCCTACTCAACTCATTAATATGTGTACATATAATGACCATCCATATCTTGAAGAGTCAAATAAATCATGTCTATAAAATAGTGGCGTCACAATGGGGAACAAGCAATGTCTTCACCTTCCAATTTCCTACATGTAACAATCAATGGAAAATATGAAATAATTTGTTTGAAATTAAGATCATTTTCAATTATATAGGATTTACTACCCAAAAATTGGTTTATTAACAATCTATTAGTACAACATAGAAGGAACAATATCTTTCTCTGAACTAGGATGCAAGGCATTTCCAACTTCAAATGAAGAATATTACACTTGACAATCAGGCACTACACTTGATGAGGTACCATGATAACATATTTGGTAATCATCTATGGTTCATATATTTCCTCTAAAATGTGATTATGCACCTATTGAAGTAAATAAATGGATAAATCTATAATGTAAAGTCAAGAGCACAATGCACCAACCATAATTAGGAACTATCCCTCCACCTAAAAAAATATACCTACAAATAAACTCCCAAGATATGGCTTGCTTATAGAAATGATCATCTAATTGTAGCATCCAACTTTTCTCTTCACTCTCAATGAAGACCAGCATAAAGTTACCATATTTTCTTATAGTCATGAAGAAATACCACCCTATAGACCTAATGATGAGACAAAAATAATGTACTACAATACCATTTCATAACCCTACATTATAGCTTTATACATGCACAAAAGTATTTCATTCCATTGTGAGATTCTGGAAAAAATCATGTACACAATAAAATATTGTATAGCATTACACTTTGTATTATAATGGCACTTGCATAGAAACACCATGTTACTAGACCTAGGATTTATCTCAAGTGGTCATGAGCTAGACATGATACCTTTCATCTTTCCCCTAAAGCTGGGGAGGTTACAGGTTTGACTCTCTCGATCCCCTCTAAGTTAGAGTTCGTAAACAAGGCTAATGATTATCCTATTTAGCATTTATTGATCATGGGGAAGTACTCGTACGGTTTTCAATGAGGTTTTACTTGGACCAAAAACACACCATGTAACTATTTTTCATTTGTTGTAATAAAATCACATGTATTTTGTAGGTATGAAGTGTAACATCAAAGTTGTAACTATTTTGCAATGAATAGTTGTTGCTACAAACATGGTAAAACTAAATTGTAGAGACCCAATTCAAACTAATGAACCAAAATTTTCTTTCATAAATATGGTTCAACGTGGAATCTTTGAGAATGGATACATCAATTGATTTAGGATGAACCTTTCTTACAAGATAGAAAAGTTATATTTACATCCAACCTACTTCAAGAATATCATAATTTTTTAAATAGAGTATAATGGCATATAAAATGCAATGGGACTTCTTTCCTATAGAAAAAGGGTCTCACCTTGAATGCATGCATAAATTTATTGTAAGATATAGTTAGAGTCATCCCATTATATTGAGGAAAGAGAACATAAGACATATCAACCTGAATGCAATGTTGATCAACTGAAAATTCATATCTTTGACATAATTAGAACATTGAGTTTAAATCGGATTACCAATTAGTATTCTCTTGGTATGTAGCATTGAATACAATGCTAAATATGCTTCTAAAGAAAAGGGAAGATCAAAGAGTTATTACCATATGTCAAGTATATTAACATAATCATCAAATCCACTTAACCTCGTCACATATTTCCTTTAAGAATTTACATTTAGAAGCAATTTTTGATCGAGGAATAAAACTTGATTATCTATATTTCTAATATATATATATAATTATATATAATTGCCAAAAATCACGCCTTCTCACCAGTCGCCAACTATTCACCAAGATAAATGGTGGTTGTAGAATATTTTATTTATTATCCCATGACCCATAATATTTTTTATTTAGATCTAGTTTCATCACTACCTATTTGAAACACCTTTCATTTTTTAATCCTCACAAAATGATAGACTTATAGCTAGTGCATACAATTTGAAAATAGGTAGAGGAGAACTATACTAGCACTCATCAATGTATGAGCCCACAGGGAGCAACACAATTGGCAATCATTGTGCTATAAAGTATTGTATAAAATCATGTGATTCAAAGTTCAAATCCTCATGGGTCAAGCCAACAAAAAAATATAATTATCCATGTATAGCCGCCTTTTACGATAATCTAAATAAAGATTCAAGTTCCTTTGATGACTTTCGTTGAATTGGAATGCTTCTATAAAAACCATTTCATTGATTCATTATAGTCATAGGGAATTCAAAGGAAGTCATTCTGCAAAACTAGGAGAGCGTAAGATGATTATAGTCAATGCATGTTGATCAAATGCATTCTTCCACTCCTAATGGATCATTGCTTGAGGATGAAGATAACTATACAAATATACATCCCAAGATGACGATGAATGGATGATGACAATTATTAAGATTGGTCTCCAATGACAATATCTATAAGTTAATGAGAGTGGGAAGCTTGGATTTTGAGAGTTCAACACCAATCATATGTGCAGCCATATCAATGCATTGGAAGCTACATTGGATACCATGCACATTTATTGATAGTAATGGGATAATCTATATATGTAGGATACCATAAACATTTAAACATCTTTCATCCAAGACTAATAGATTCATATGCATAGAATATAATGTTTGACACATCAATACCTTTTTGTAACAAAAAATATACTTATTCTTCTTACAATTGTAACAAAAATATGTTCTCATAATTGAATATGCAAATCAGAGGCAGTATAATTTAATTCCTTTTGTTGGAGATAAGGATGATAAGGAGATGACGACTAATTGTAAACCAAATATCAATATGTGCACATAGAATTATGTGTGTGGCTGTGTAGATTGTGTTAGTGTCAGTCTTTTCAGCCTTCGTCCAGTGATCAAATATGCTCTTACAAAGTGATTTTGAAGTGTCAAGGTCAAATTTTGTCATTTCAGTGAGTCTTCAAGCAAAATTTGGTCACTAGGCATTAGGTCTAGGGTTTGCTCTAACTCCTTCTAAAAGTTGCCCAAATGCCAATCTATGTCACTATTCAGCTGAGTCTATCATCATTCATAGGGTTGTCATTATCATGTCAGTGTCTAATGAGTCATTTTACATCTTGTTCATGCTTCAGTTGTACCTTGGCAAGTTCATTTCCCTCTCCTAGGGTTTTGAAGCCAATTTCTCTTGGACGGTCAAATCATCAGCAAAACTTGTATCCAGATGTTCATACACCTTCCCCTATCCTTAAAGTACCTTATCAAAACTTCCCATCCCTTAGATCCGCCAAATTCCTCATTTTTCCACAAACCCTAGTTTCTAGCTACAACTTGGCAATTTTCTAGGTTGGGCCTGTGTTTTGCCCTTTTGGACCATTTCCCCTCACTCAATCTCTGAGATTCCACTTTCCCCTGCTCCCTAACATCCCTTCCCACTCCCAAAAATTTCCCCAAGAATTTAGAAGCCCCCTATCCCCTTTATTTCGCTTCATTTCGACAAAATTCCTTGTTTCACACATCGGGGCAAGTTTCACTCAAATGATGTTTCAGAGCAGTCAAAGATGGATTTTGGAAAACTGAGAGAGGTTTTTGTCCATAACATGTCAAAGAAGGAAAACCTCCTTCACTTTTTTCACAGGTGTCATGGTTTTAAAGCAATGTCAAAAATACCGGCGAGAACGAAGGTGCTCCAAGAACGGTTGGCCAAAGCACAAAAACTAAGGAAAACGCCCGATCCACTCCAAATTTTGGCCAAAGCCTCTTTGACTGAGCATGGTACTTGATTGGGGACTCCCAACCCAAATTTCAAGAAATTTGGAGAAAATTTTGTCATTTGTGAATTTTTTGTGCATTTTACAGGTTTTTCCCGTGGAATGGTCTCACCCCGGGTGAGACCATTTTGGAGGACTGCTCGGAATTTTGCAAACTTGGCATTTTTGGAAAGGGCATGCCAAGAGAAAAATTACCAGTACTTGGGAGAAGTTTGATTTTGAGATTTGAGCCTCCAAAAGCTCAAAATACATCAAAAAAATGACTTTCTGCCCACTTTTTGAGTTGCAGAAAGTGACCTTGGGAGAATTGGTTTTTGAGGGGGCAAAACAACTCCAAATTCAGAAATTCCACTTGGGATGGAAAGTAGACAGACCAAGCTTTCCAATGAGCCATCTTGCACCTGATTTGGACCAGTGGAACCCACTCAAAAGTTGCTGCAAAGGGGCGCGACCATTTGAACAGGGGGCGCGACCATTCGAGCCAGCTTTGCCAAAATTGACCTTTTTTGTCAAAAAACACTGTTTTGACTATGGTTGACCATTTTTACTTGTAGATGATGGATAAATGTAATATTTTCATGGCACTTTGATAGATTTTTTCTCTCTTTATCCTTCTAGAAGCTTCCTTGATGTAAAAAGTGAATAATTAATGCATGAATCAGTTAGCTAAGTAATAGAGGCAAGTTGTTGGACTGCCTATTATCTAGTGCTTAATTTGGAATTAGTTCAAACTGCTCCTAGGAAGCTGAGCTCGACCCCTAGAGGTGGGGAAAGGAGTTATATGGTCTATATTATGCTCTCTCTTTCTCATTTTCATGGTTGGACTCTTGTGGGAGAAAGCTTTATTGTATATTGTACATTTATCTTTGCAATTTAAAGAAGAAGGCCAGGGTTTTGTAGACATCATTGTGGATTCTTGTGGATTGTTGTGTTGATGGTGTGTTCTCTACATGTTCTTGTAAGTTTGTTTATGTATTCCACATCTCTCTTTTGCTTCTATTTGGACAGATGAAGTGGTAAAGTTTGAATTCATGCTTTGACATGCTCAGCTTTTTAGTTTGTTCAAAATTTATGTTTTCTACTGTCTAGAGAGGATTCAAATGGTTGTTTGCCCTCTTTAGCTCCTTCTCTATCATCCCTGATCATCCATCTCAGATTAAGGCATCAGCGCTCACTCCTACCTTGCCCCAAATATCCCCCTGCAAAAACTGTGCTCAATCCCGCACCCTGAATTGCACTCCCTCCAATTGCCACCAAAAACCCAAAAATCTTTAAATCAACCCCCCTTATCAATTTACTAGCCTAATAGCTTTGATCCTAATTGGTCAGCTT